>JAJIBD010031927.1:0-19498 GCA_021461705.1 Cryptotis parvus | reverse complement strand
CTGCTGACATGTACACTGCTTCCCTTTTTCCTCCTTTTTCTTTCTTCCTTCCTCTCTTCCTTTCCTAGTCCCAATTTTCTTGGCTTCCTCCATCCCCTCCATCCCGTTGTTTCTCCACTGGCTTTCTATGCCACGATAAAAAGGAAATCAGGTTATTCCACAGTTACTCTATATCTTGCATATTCAATATTTGCCTGATGAATGGTGGATAAATAGTTCTCCCCGGCTGTGAGATAAAGCACTTGCCAAACTTAGCCATGTAAACACACTGCAAAAAAAAAATGGGGTGTGAATAAATAGTTTTCTAAAAGACACACAGATGGCTAACAGGTATATAAAAAAAGTGTTTTTTATCATTTATTATCAGTGAAAAGGAATCAATATAGGAGATGCCACCCTCACACCATTGAGATTGGCCCCCATCCCAGTTGTTGATTAAAGCTGTCAGTATTGACTGGGTGTGGTGAGAAGGGGACCCACATATCACATACACTGCTGTGGGGCCATGTCGGGCCACTCTGAGAACAAAAAAAAAGACATGTGTCCCAAATAAAAACTAAGAATCGAACTTCCATAAGATGACCTGAAATTCCATTTCTCAGCATCTATCCCAATGGCCTGGAATCACAATTTCATAAAGATATTTGGACTTCTAGTCTCTGTGAAGCACGGTTCACAGTACACAACTCCCTGGGAATCGGAGTCAGAATGATAGCACAGCGGGGAGGGCGTTCACCTTGCACACAGCCGACCCTGGTTCCCAGCATCCCGTATGGTCCCCCCGAGCACTGCCAGAAGTAATCCTGAGTGCAGAGCCAGGAGTAACCCCTGAGCACGCCGGGTGTGACCCCATAAAAAAGAAAAAAGAAAAAGAACTGGGAATAAGCTGGGTATCCAGAAGAGATACTGGATATAGACATAGTGGTTTGCAGAAACAGTGGAACACTGCCCGGCTATAGAGAGAGAAAGAGATCTTGCAATTGGTCACCTTGTGACTGGAAGTCATGTACCGAACATAAAATTCACATGGAACTTCATGCCAAGTAAAGTCAGTCAGAAGGAGAGGAAGGAACAGAAGTCTGTCTCCTGTGTAAGTAGAGAAACAAGTAGGGAAATGGCAAACGGTCTGAAACAACAGAACTTCCAGATCCGTTCAGGAACTTTTTGCCAGGGGCTGGGGGGATGGGCAGGTGGTAGGGAGGGACCCTGAGAATGGTGGATGGGACCAACCCTGCTGCTGTGTGTGGTGTTGAAATCCGAAAACAGTGCTATTGTTGATCACCATGCTGCAAAAGAGTTGAAGGAAAGGGAAAGGTGAATAAAACTAAGTGTTGGTGAGGAGGGCAGTCCCCAAACCAGGCTGACCCCCCGCCCCAACAGCAGACCTGACGTCAAGGGCAAGAGAAGTCAGCTTAGGTCTCCCTGCTCCCGTCTCCGAGCAACTTTCCCTGCTCAAGAGAAAAGTCTCTGTCTCTGTCTCTGTCTCTGTCTCTCTCTCTCCTCCCTCCCCTCCACCCGCTCTCCCGGGCTACTGAATTCCTGTTCATATCACAGGCCCCACCTTGCCTCGGGAGCCACAGCCAGCATCAATGGAGAAGAGACTTGTAAAGTGGAGAGTGGGGGGGGAGGAACTCTTCAGACGATGGAGGAAAGGTGTGGAGGCAAAAGGAGGGGTTGGACCCCGGGGTTGGAGCTCTGCAAGGGTCTGTGGGCGGAGGGCGGCAAGCGCTGCTGAAGGCCAGCTGGACACAGCTGAGACCCACACCGGCCCTGGGCTTGCCACCGCCGCTCCATACACCTGTGGACCCCTGCTCCGGCCTTTCACAAATCCCCACAGACCCCTCCGCATCAGCCCACACTCAGACCCAGACGCTGACCCACGTGGCCCTCCCCCGTGCCCTGCCCCCCCCCCTCCACCTCTCCCACCCGCAGGCCCCACAGGAGGCAGGGCCTCGTGCTGGCACACCCTAGGGGGGTCTGGGAGGCCACAGACGTCAGGGCAGACCCCGCAGTGGGCGGAGCCGGGGCTATTTAAATCAGACGAGGCGGCCTCCCTCCCTCACTTGCTGCCAGGCGCTTCTACTGGCCAACCAGAGATCCTGGCGGCTCCCGGGACTCGCCCGCGCCCTGCACCTTCTGACTCCTTGCAGCTCGCCTCTGCAGCTGGCCTCTTGCCTCTTGCACTTGCCGCTGACCCTCTGGCCACTTGCACGTCGCTCACCGCCTGCCGCCCGCAGTCCCTGCACCCCGGTCACCTCCAGCCCCTGCTGCATCCTGCCGGCCCGCCTGTCACCGCTCCGCCACTCCCGGAGTGCCCGCCGCTGCGCCCCGAAGCCATGCGCGCGCGGCCCCGAAGCCCCAGCGCTGACCCTGACCCGGTGCGGGCGCGCAGCCTGCCAAGCGCCCCAGGCTCCAAGAACCCGGCGAGCCCGACTCGCCCGCGCCGCCCGCCCGGCAGCCGCAGCAGCCCGCTCGCTGGGGCGCCGCAAGTCTCTGCTGCTGGTGGCCGCGGGCTGGGCCTTGTCGCACGGGACCCTGGTGCTGGCGCCCCGGCCCAGACGGCTGCTGCGGGGTGCGTCTCCCGGGGCACACCCTCCTCCTGATCCCCCAGGAGACCCTGGAAGGCTGGGCTGAGCTCCGCGCCGAGGACGCCGCTGCCCCCCGACGCCGGCGAGGAGCTGGGGGCCTCCAGCTGGGACCGTTCGCAGCCTCGCACCTCCTGCAGCCGCTCGCCCAAGGCGCAGCCTCGGCCCCGACGCTCGCCTTCTGCTCGACGCAGAACTGGAGGTGCTTCCTGCAGCACCTCCAGTTCCAGCTGGTGCCTGCAGAGCGCTGGGACGATGGGTTGCACCCCGCGAACGACCCGCCCGCCGAACCCCCCAAGACCCCAGCCTGCTGCTCCGGCCTGGAGCCCCCACCCCTGAGCCCTCTCGGAAGCCCTGACGGCCCCTGCTTCAGCTTGCGCCTACACCTGCTCCAGGCGCGCCTCGACTCAGCCTTGCGGCCTCTGCCCGCTTCTCCAGCGACGGGAGCCCAGGAGCACCCCAAAGAATTTCCTGGCTCGCCCCTCGCTGCAGTGCCTGTAGGCGCCCTCTTCTGCCAGTGACGGGACTCCTGCTCCCGCGGCGAGAGCAACGTGGAGGCGCACCCCACGCGTGCAGCAGGTCAACGCGGAGGCACCCACGCGTGCAACAGGTCAACGCGCGGAGGCACCCACGCGTGCAACAGGTCAACGCGGAGGCACCCACGCGTGCAACAGGTCAACGCGAGGCACCCACGCGCGCAACAGGTCAACGCGGAGGCGCACCCACGCATGCAGCAGGTCAACGCGGAGGCACCCACGCGTGCAGCAGGTCAACGCGGAGGCACCCACGCGCAACAGGCCCAGCAAACAAGCAGCTCTGAAGCCCCCACCTGCTGGAAGGGGTGGACTGGCCACTGCACGCAGCCCTCCCCACCCAAGGGCATGCCCCAGCCTGGCGCACTTGTCACCCTCCTCTAAATGCCGCCTCCCGTGCGGGAGAGCTTTTGCCTTGCACTCGGTCAACCCGGTTCCATCCCCGGCATCCAGTATGGTTCTGGAGCAGGAGTAATTCCCTGGGCGAAGAGCCAGGAGGTAACCCCCTTAGCGTCTCCGGATGTGACCCAAAAAGAAAAAATCAGAGACGGAACCGTCGGTTCCATGACTTCTCTGGGCTCCCTCCGGCTCAGACGGTTCCGGTTCTGGCAATCTTGCTCAGCTCTGGTCTCTGGGCCCAGAAACGCTTTCCAGTCTTATTAACTACCCTCCTTCCTCGAGACTTTTCCTAGTATGAGGCAAATGGAAATCTTTCTTCTAAGTTTCACATAATTTACTTGTGTTTATACTTGTTTTCTTTTGTAAGAATAAAATATTATTTAGAATAAAATTTGTCCAATCGTGTCCACAAAATGTTAGTTTGAAACTATCAAGAGTTTTGGTTCACCAACACCTTTTTCAAATATTTTTTTATTATACCACCATGTGATATACAATTAAAAAGATGTTCACGACTGGGTTTCAGTTATACGTTTTCTAGCACCCATCCCTTCATCAGCACCCTCCATTCCCACCATCAATGTCCCCAAATTCCTCCTCCCTCCCCTCCTCCAGCCTACTCTATAGCACTATTCCCCCCCATTCACTCCACTCTCTCTCTCTCACTCACACACACACACACACACATTGTGGCTTGTCCTACAGACATTTTAGGGATTATCATGCAAATTCCTTTGTGTACATTCAATGTTCAGTTCTAGTGTGGTGTTAACATTTCCCATAATTAGTTGAGCACTAGTATGTATTTATATGCCAGTAATAAGTGCGGTCACTCTACATCTGTCCTGGGGCTAGAGCGATAGCACAGCGGGTAGGGCATTTGCCTTGCATGCAGCCGAATCTGGTTCGATCCCCGGCATCCCATATGGTCCCCTAAGCTCTGCCAGGAGTAATTCCTGAGTGAAGAGCCAGGAGTAACCCCTGAGTATCGCCAGTGTGACTCCAAAAGCAAAAAAGCAAAACAGAACAAAACAAAGATCTATATCTGTCCTTTACCCTCTGACTAATTTCACTCAGCATGATACTTTCCATGTCCATCCATTTGCAGGTAAATGTTGTGACTTCATCTTTTCTGACAGCTGCATAGTGTTCCATTGTATAGATATACCACAGTTTCTTTAGCCAGCCTTCTGTTTTCGGGCATTCAGATTATTTCCAGATTCTGGCTATTGTGAATAGTGCTGAACATCGAAACGTAAATAGTGTTCCTTCTGTGTGTTTTTGGGTCTCCAGGGTATATTCGCAGGAGTGGTATTGCTGGATCAAATAGGAGCTCGATATCTAGTTTTGGGAGGAATGTCCATATTGTTTTCCAAAAGGGCTGGACCAGTCAGCACTCCCACCAACAGTGGATTACAATCCCTTTATGCCCCCCATTCGCACTAGCACTGGTTGTTCTTGCTATTTTGGATGTGTGCCAGTCTCTGTGGTGTGAGATGGTACCTCATTGTTGTTTTGCTTTGCATCTCCCGATGATTAGTGAAGAGCATCTTTTCATATACTTTTTGCTCATTCAAATTTCTTCTTTGGGGAAGTTTCTGTTAATTTCTTCTCCCCATTTTTTGATGGGGTTGGCTGTTTTCTTGTAAAGTTCTACCAGTGCCTGATATTAACCCCCTTATCAGATGGGTATTGGGCAAATATTCTGTGTACTGTCTCTGTCTTGGTCATTGTTTCTTTTGAGGTATCATTTGTCTTCCCCATTGTTCATCGACTTGCTCAAGGGGGGCGCCAGTAACGTCTCCATTCATTGGGAATGAGGTCTATTATTGTTATTGTTTTTGGCATATCAAATATCAAATACACCACGGGTAGCTTGCCAGGCTCTGCTGTGGCTCTGGCTTCATCCCAGGGGGCTCCCTTTAGCTGCAGAAAGTAACTGCCTTCCAAGGGTGAGACCTTAAAAGCTTGATGCCCAACGGCACCTCCATGTGCCAAGCACAGAGCAGCTGCTCTACTGTTTGGACCCCTGTTCTGCGACAATAACCGGCCACCACAGGAAGGTTGGTATGTTCACTGCAGCTGAAAAGAATAGACCTGGTGAACACTGCAAACAAGCTTGTGAGAAGACTCCATTAAAACAACAATCACAACAACAAAAAAGCAGAAAGGAAGAAGCCCCCCAAATCTAATGCGGAAATGAGCTTCTGGAAGGGATTTAAAAGCCAAGTGAGGGGCCGGAGCGAACAGCACAGCGGGGAGGACGTTTGCCTTGCACACGGCCAACCTAGGTTCCATCCCCCGGCATCCCATATGGTCCCCTGAGTACCACCAGGAGTAATTCCTGAGTGCAGAGCCAGGAGTAACCCCTGAGCATCGCCGGGTGTGACCCAAAAAGGAAAGAAAAGAAAAAAAGCCAAGTGATTTCCCGCACTACTGATGCTCATGAAATATAAACATTCCCAGTAGCCAGGATCTTCCTAAGGTAGTCTGCCAAGAGCTAGACCGTTTCTCTTTGATCTTTCCTTGTGGGTCTTAGAATGCTGCTCCCTCCAATGAACCACAAGATATTTTTTTGAGTTTTTTTGAGGTGTAGAAGCGTTTTAGTTTTATATAATCCTATTTGTTTATCTTTGCTTCCATTTGCTTGGTCAGTGGAGCCAACGCCTCTCTTCTTTGTTGTCTACCCCCATCGCAGTTTTGAGCTCTTCTCTCAAAATCTAATCTGGGTGGGAAGTGAGGATCTTTGGTGGTGGTAAGGGCACATTGGTGGTGGGACTGGTGTTGGAATATTGACTACCTGAAACAACTGGACTGTGTACAGTACTTTGTAAATCACAGTGTTTAAATAACGTTTTTAAGTTTAAAAAAATCTAATCTGAGGGGCCGGAGTGATAGTCCAGAGGGTAGGGCGTTTGCCTTGCCTGCGGCCGGCCCATGCCGCCTGGGTTCGATCCCCAGCATCCCATACGGTCCCCGAGCACTGCCAGGAGTAATTCCTGAGTGCAGAGGCAGGAGTAACCCCTGAGCATTGCCGGGTATGAGCCAAAAAGCAAATGAATGAATGAATGAATGAATGAATGAATGAATGAATGAATGAATGAATATTAAAAAATCTAATCTGAGTTTCTTCTGACTGAAGGTTATCATTTCTGATTTCCTTCCCCCTACCTCCTGTGTGATTTATCACAGTGTGTATCACATAGGTGTTTTACGTGTAAAAACACTTTTTTTCTTTTTATTCTCCTATGTCTGAAAGTTTAGTGCTTCATAGTCACTCTCAACTCTGCAATAAAGCCTGAATGCT
This sequence comes from Cryptotis parvus, assembly GCA_021461705.1. Classification (NCBI taxonomy): domain Eukaryota; kingdom Metazoa; phylum Chordata; class Mammalia; order Eulipotyphla; family Soricidae; genus Cryptotis; species Cryptotis parvus. Next base: position 12,674 of record JAJIBD010031927.1, on the reverse strand, counting down.
TATTTAAGTTTTTCAGTTGGGTTTTAGGCCACATTAGGGTTTTATTCTAGGTTCTGTGCTCAGGGATCATTCCTGTTATGCTAAGGGTGGTTCCAGGGATCGAACCTGGGTTATTTGCTTGCCCATGGTACTATCACTCCAGCCCTGAGGTTTGAATGATTAGTGTCACATCTGCTATCTAAGCTCCTGTGGTACAGAAAGTGGATGGAAACAGGGACGTATAGAAAAGCTTCTGTGCAGTGTTTAATTGTCAAAGTGCCCTAAATGATATTCTTTCTAAACAACTAAAAAAGATGTGATCAATATGGAGATTTAACATGTCCTTTGTTTTTGATGAGGGCTATGGAGAGCATGAGCCTTCACTATTTTATAACAAAAACGTTTTTCTTTTCATTTGTTGTTTATTTTTGCTTTTGGATCACACTGGCAGTACTCAGAGGTTACTTCTGGCTCTGCACTCAGAAATTACTCTGGTGGTGCTCAGGGGACCCTAGGGGATGCCAGAGATTGAACCCGGGTCAACGGTGTGCAAGGCAAACTATCCCTGCTGCACTATCACTCTGGCCCAACAAACATAGTTTCTAAAGACAACTTTAGGTGCTGGAGAGACAGTACAGCAGGAAGGGACTTGCTTTGCACGAGGCCAACTTGGGTTTCTTCACCTATGTGGTCCCCTGAGCACCAGTCAGAGTAATCTCTGAGCGCAGAGCCAGGAGTAAGCCCTGAGCACTGCCAAGAGTTGTCCAAAGAGTAAACAACAAATAAAAACAATAAAGCATAAAAAGACAGCTTTGAAGCATTGTATAAATCAATCACACAGGAAAAATAAAAAGGATGAATTTTGTGGTATAGAAATTCTCCTTGGTCTATCATGCTGAGTGAAATTAGTCAGAAGGAAAAGGACAGATATAGAATGACTGCATTCATTAATAGGATATAGATACCAGTGTTTTACTAAATATGGGAAATGGTAATGGCAGATTAAAACTCACCACTGAATATACACAAAGAGACTTAAGTGATAAACTCTAAATATCTGCAGGGCTAGCCACAATGTGTAAAATAAGAGGGAGAGAGATGCAGAGACAGAGAGAGAGATAGAGAGAGAAAGAGAGGAAACTGGGGTACCTGCTATTAAGGCAGGTGGGGGACGGGAGGGAGGGGTACATTGGTGGTGGAAATGGGGCACTGGTGGAGGGATGGGTGCTGGAATACTGTATTACCAAGAACCAATTATGAACACCTTTGTAATTGTATGTTTCACGGTGGTATAAAAAAAAAATTAAAAAATTTTCTCCTTGGCTAAAGCTGTTGTTTTCGTATCTAAAAGAGAGTATCGCTACAGCTTGCAATGGTGGTTTCTCATTGTTACTAGAATAAAACTCAGATTCTTTCTCAAAAGCAAAAATAAACAAGAACAGAATGAGCCCTGGACTCGAATTCCATCTCTAACTGATTGCTCTGCTGGCCAGTCACTCGGTGCTGTACCTGGGCGTTCCCTGCTCGGATGTGGCATTGTATGGGGGGTGTTACTTTCCTGCCTCAACCAGCGCTTCCCAGAGGGTCGTTCCCAAGCCACGTGCTCCACGCACAGTCTGAAGTGGGATTACAGCGGACGTAAATAAAAGATTCGTTTCCGAGTCTTTGGACTAAATAAAGGATCAGGTTCTTGGTGATTGAGAGATAAAAGGAATTTGGGGGGGTTGTTCATGGATGAGCCGATTCCGAAGCACTTTGGAGCAGTGCTTGAGACTAGAGGGGAGGCTTTTTCCTGGGCTTGGGGAGGGGAGTCCCTCTAGCTCTGCACCCAGAACATCTGGTTTCACTTCTGAGACGGCAGCGAGGGGAACGGGGAGCCCAGGCAGGCAGGAGGCGGGCGCCCCTCATAAGACAGGCGCTGGGTAGGGCGGAGAAACTGGCCTGAGCTCAGTGTCTGATGGCCGCAGCCTGTCCAGCCACACTGTCCTGTCCTGTCCTCTCCCGGGACGGAACATTACTCACAACCTGAGATTTGGCAAAAGCAGCCTTCAGCATGGAGTGTTCTATTAAAAAAAATAATAAACCCCCTTTTTATAATCGAGGTTCTGTGATGTACAATACTAATAAGAGTGTCTCGAGCCCTGATTCCCACTCCACACCCATCACGACCATACGAGCCCCCTCCCTCCAGGAGCCCAAGCCCCTCCCGCCCAACCCCACCCTGCACTGAGTGGATCAGTTCTCCCTTTGTGCTTTTCCTTTTTTTCTTTTTGGGTCACACCTGGCAATGCTGAGGGGTTACTCCTGGCTCTGCACTCAGGAATTACTCCTGGTGGTGCTCGGGGGATTGAACCCAGGTCCGCTGCGCAGCAAGGCAAGCACCCTCCCCCACTCTACCACGGCTCTAGCCCCCACTGTGCTGCCTTTGGCCCTTTGCAGCTGCTTCCCTGTGTATCTTTAAGCCCCACATGTGAGCGAGACCCTTCTGTATCTCCCCTTCCCTCCTGACTGACTTCACTCAGCTCCATCTCCTCTCGTTCACCCATGCCACTGTGAATGCCTGGTTCTGTTCTTTCTTAGAGCGCTTACTATCCGTTGTGGTATATGCCACAACTTCTTCCTCCACTCATAAGTACTTGAGCACTTAGGCTGTTTCCTATCTTGCTATTGTTCTGAGTGCTGTGATGAACACAAGCAGGCCTCTGTCCTTTTACAAAGCAAGTGATTGTGTGTGCAGGTAGACACACACAATTGTGTGCAAGTGATTGTGTGTGCATCCAACGGGGAGGAAGCTTTGGGCCTCCCCGTGGCTTGCTCACAGGCAGCAGAGGGCGGGTCCCATGATCAGTTTACCTTCTGCTCCAAGCTGCCCGACTCTGCAGCGTGTCGGGGGAGTAGGGGCTACAGTAGCTTATGGCAGGGAGGGAAGAACTTATTTGCTGTTACTATTATTGTGCCACCCCGGGTGCTACTCCCAGCTCAGTGCCCGGAGAACCATGCCGTGCTGGGGATCACACCCTGGCCTCCTGCATGCCGAGCACATGCACAGCCCTTAGAGCCATCCCTGGACATAGGAAGAATTTGCTTTGAGGGTCCAACTCTCCCACACAGAAGCTCTGGAGCGGGGCCAGAGTGATAGTCAGGCAGGTAGGGCATTTGCCTTGCACGCAGCTGTCCTGGGTTCGATCCCGGCATCCCATATGGTTCCCCGAGCACTGCCTGGGGTAATTCTTGAGTGCAGAGCTAGGAATAACCCCTGAGCATCGCCGGTGTGACAGAAGAAGAAGAAGTAGAATAAGGAGGAGGAGGAAGAGGAGGAGGAGGAGGAAGAAGAGGAAGAGGAAGAGGAAGAAGAAGAAGGAGGAGGAGGAGGAAGAAGAGGAAGAGGAAGAAGAAGGAGGAGGAGGAGGAAGAGGAGAAGGAGGAAGAGGAAGAAGAAGAAGGAGGAGGAGGAGAAGAAGGAGGAAGAGGAGAAGAAGAAGGAAGAGGGGGAGGGGGGGGAGGAGGAAGAGGAATAGGAAGAAGGAGGAGGAGGAGAAGAAGAAGGAGGAAGAGGAGAAGAAGAAGGAAGAGGGGGAGGGGGAGGAGGAAGAGGAAGAGGAAGAAGGAGGAGGAGGAGGAGAAGGAGGAGAAAAAGGAGGAGGAGGAAGAGGAGGAGGAAGAGGAAGAAGAAGAAGAAGGAGGAGGAGAAGGAGAAGAAGAAGAAGAAGAAGAGGAGAAGGAAGAGGAGGAGGAGGAGGAGGAGAAGGAGAAGGAGAAGGAAGAGGAGGAGAAGGAAGAGGAGGAGGAGGAAAAGGAAGAGGAGGAAGAGAAGGAGGAAGAGGAAGAGGAAGAAGAAGGAGGAGGAGGAGAAGGAGAAGGAGAAAGAAGAGGAGGAGGAAAAGGAAGAGGAGGAGGAGAGAGAGCGACGACGACGACGAAGACGACGAAGACGACGAAGAAGACGAAGGAGAAGAAGAAGAAGAAGAAGGAGGAGGAGGAGGAGGAGGAGGAGGAGGAGGAGGAGGAGGGAGGAGGAGGAGGAGGAGGAGGAGGAGGAGGAGAAGAAGAAGAAGAAGAAGAAGAAGAAGAAGAAGAAGAAGAAGAAGAAGAAGAAGAAGAAGAAGAAGAAGAAGAAGAAGAAGAAGAAGAAGAAGAAGAAGAAGAAGAAGAAGAAGAAGAAGAAGAAGAAGAAGAAGAAGAAGAAGAAGAAGAAGAAGAAGAAGAAGAAGAAGAAGACATATGGGAAGCCCCAAGTCTCATCTGGCACCTCAGACACTCTGGTTGATGGCTCTGCCCGCCCCTCCAGGGCCGCATCCCCGCAGACGCCGTCATCTGAACACCCCCTGCTCACCCACTCGGAGAGGGTCCTGCTCTGAGACCACCGCTTCTTGATTCTTCCCGCTGAGATTCAGAGCCCAGCACCCCATAGTGAATGCGGGGAGTAGAGAGCTAGTCATCGGGGACGTCGAAGCCCAGACTCGACTCAGAGTAACTGCCACAAGACGGCAGCCTGAGAAGCCATAAATGCACCCCAAGGCAGCCTGGCGGGGTGGGCCTGCTCAGTGCCTGGCAGGAGGGCCAGTGTGGAGACCCCTCCCAGAGCTGTGGCAGAGGCTGCCATGCTCACTCCTCATTAGGGAAGTGGGTACACCAAGGCAGGGTGTAACACAATGGGGGAGGCTTGTGAGTTTCTCTGGCTCTGATGCAGAAGAGTTGTTTTTGCGGTTTGGGGGGTCACACCTGGCAATGCTCAGGCGCTCCTCCGGCTCTGCACTCAGGAATTACTCCTGGCGGTGTTGGAGGACCATATGGGATGCCGGGATTGAGCCCAGGGCAGCCACAAGCAAGGCAAACGCCCTCCGCACTGTGCTATCACTCAGGAATGATGGGAGGCTCCGTGCTGTTCACTGACTGGTGCAGGAACAATTGAGGAGGGTTTTATTTTTCTCTTTTTATTAATTGTTTAAGATTTCTGAGCCACGCCTCTCCTTGCGTAGTCACTCCAGAGCTCAGGGCTGGGGTTCGCTCCCAGTAGCTCTCCGGCCCCGGCACCAAGTGCTGTCAGGACGGAACCTGTGTCTCCTCCTGGCTCGCTGCCCTGAGACGTTTTCCTTACTCGCCTCCTTGATAGATCTGGTGATTCAAAGCACTTACTTGCATCAGAAATGTGACTAAAAGGGGGGGGGGTTGGCGCAATAGTACAGAGAGGAGGGGTTTACCTTGCTCTCGGCTGACCAGGGTTCGATCCCGGCATCCCATATGGTCCCTGAGCACCACCAGGAGTAATTCCTGAGTGCAGAGCCAGGAGTAACCCCTGAGCATTGCCGGGTGTGACCCCAAATAAAGCAAAAAAAGGAAATATTACTAAAAGGAGCAAATAAAATTAGCTACTTGTAAATAAGGGAGCTAGGGACCCTGCAACCTGTCTTGGGGGCAGCGGAAGACACAGACTTGGCAGTACTCAGCGCTTACTCCCCACTACACAGGGACCCTCCTGGAGGTCTCGGGGAAGGCTGCGCTGTGCTGGGGATTGAACCCTGATGGCTGCAGCCAGACAGGCCCTGAACCCCCGTGCTGACTCTACAGTCCTATTCATGTTGTGTGTGTGTGTGTGTGTGTGTGTGTGTGTGTGTGTGTGGTGTGTGGTCTGGGGCCACACTTAAATGTACTTGAGTCACCTTAATCCTGGTCTGTCCTCGGGGATCACTCCTGGAAGACTTCAGGGACCTATGGGGGGGTTCCTCCTGGCTCTGCACTCAGGAATTACTCCCCGGCGGTGCTCGGGAGACCGTATGGGATGCTGAGGATCCAACGGGGTTGGCAGCGTGCAAGGCAAACACTCTCCCGCTGTGCTATCACTCCGGCCCCCAGTACATCTCCCTGGCCTCTGTTTATGTCTTTTACTGATATTTAACTGCAAAATAAGTCCTTGACTATCAAAGGCTGCAGTCCCTGTTTTCTATTTTTGTGAAAATAAGATCCAAAGGCACAGGAACATAAACAGCCACGCATCCCCCGCCTCCCCACACACACACCCATCCCGGTCCTCTGGGACTCCTCAGCTCTGCTGCCCTGCCTGATGCCCATCCGGCCCCACCCACTCATTCAGAGTCCACACTAAGAGACCTTATTAAGCTCCCAAACCTTGGTACCAAAACTACTATTTCCGTCCCATCTTAGAGGTGAGGAAACTGCACCTCTACAGTGGACAGTCTTAAGTCTGGCCGGAAGTGGCAGATCCAGGAGATGCGATCACTGTGGCCAAAACTGAATGGAGCATCTTTAAGCCCCAGAGGAGGTGCCGGAGCAACAGCACAATGGGCAGGGCGTTTACCTTGCAGGGGGCCGACCTGGGTTCGGTTCGATCCTGGGCATCCCATATAGTCCCCGAGCACCACCAGGAGTAACCCCTGACCATTGCGGGATGTGACCCAAAAAGCAATTAAAAAAATTCCCTTCTCCCCTGCGATGCTCGCACAGAGATGGGTTTGATCCCATCTCTGTGACCGTCTAGGCAGTGGAGCCAGGAAGTGGAAGACCAAGGGGCCTTTCTGCTTGGGCAAAACAAGAGTTAGGGTCACTCTTTTTTGTTCATTTTTGAGACCACACCACGGGTGCTCCAGGCTTACTGCTGGCTCTGTGCTCAGGGGTCACTCCTGGCAGGCTCCCGGACCATCCAAGGTGCCAAGAATCTACCTCAAGTCAGCTGTGTGCAAGGCAAGTGCCTTCTCCGCTGGACTACTTGTTTAATTGAGAAAAGAAATCATGGTTTATTGTATTAAATGATTTTAACTTCTTTATTTAGGTAATGTAAAATTATTCGGCAACCAATCATCACAAATAGACTTATACTGGTCTATTTTCTGGTAATTCTATTGCCCATTCCTTTGAGATTGGTTGGAGCAAGCGATACGAAAAAATGTGTTATAACCTGCCAAGGAGGCAGGCTGGGGGATGGGAGGGAACCTGGGGACACTGGTGGAGGTGGCCACACCGTGGTGGGATTGGTGTTGGAGCACTGTTGTGGGCAGCTTTGTCAATTGTGGTGTCTTCTTAAATACGTGTGTGCGCATATATTTTTAACTGAGGAAACAAGAATAAAGAATGAACGTTGTCACTGTCATTGTCTTCTCGTTCATCATCGATTGGCTCAAGCAGGCACCAGTAACATCTCCATATGACCTGTCTCATGCAAGTAGAGCCCAAGGGCACCTGCTTGCTCCAGGAACATTAAGAGCCTCAAATCATCCCATCAGGTCATGGGAATGAGGTCTATAATTGTTACTGGTATTTGGCATATCAAATACAACACAGGTAGCTTGCCAGGCTCTGCCAAAGTATGAACTTTAGTTAATAAAAAGACTTGCCAGGGGCCGGAGCGATAGCAACAGGTTGGGTGTTTACCTTGCATGCAGCCGCCCCAGGTTTGATCTCCATTATCCCATATGGTCCTCTGAGCACTGCCAGGAGTAATTCCTGAGTGCAGAGCCTGGAGTAACTAACCCCTGAGCATCACCAGATACCACTTAAAAAGTAAAAAAAAAAAAATCAAGTTGCTACCATGGGGTCGGGATGGTTTTCCCGCAGAAGGACCTTAGGAGAGGAGGTTCTGAAAGGGAGTTCTTGGGTTCACTGCCACAAGGCCAGACACTAGCCTCTGGCCTGGATTTCACAGAACTAGGGAGGAGGCAGAGGGAGCTGGGGCCGCTCTCTGAGGACACAGCCAGCACGATGTGACCTTGACTGGTTTTGTTGTCCACCCCAGGTGTTCTCGGTCCAGAGTAACACGATCTGTCACCTCCGGCCTCAGCCAATACCAAGGGCTCACGTCGTCCTGTTTCCCCTTGCGAACTGCCAAACCGCCGAGACCCAGAGAAGCACTCCCAAAGGGCAGCTGATACATTGCTGTTTTGACCCTCCTTTTAGCTGAAAACCAGATACCAGCAAAATAGCTTTTCCTTTTTTAGCTACATTATTGGAGAAATAGCGGGGACCGATTTCCTAATTGATTCTCCAAATAAAGTTAATTTGTACAGTACAGTAAACCACCAGACCTGACCAAGGATGGATCTGTGTGTGCGTGTGCGTGTGTGTGTGTGTGTGTGTGTGTTCCCACATCTTGGAGCACATGGTCCCTCAGACCCCCTGAGAAGCCTCTATTGAGAGACCCCCGTTCCCTAACCCCCAGACTGCAGCATCACCCACGGCCTCAGGCCTGCTTTCCCGCCTGGAGAGAGCAAGCAGGGATGGAGAAGGCCAGGAGGGCCCCCAGAGAGAATCCGAGTTTCCGCACTTGGCATGGGGCCCGCATGCTCTAGACAGGGTGACCTCAGACATCGAGGGACCCTGCAGAGTGAAGGGGGATTGTTGAACCTATCCTTGTCTCAAGTGATCGAGTGATCAAGTGATCCTTGTCTGGGTGTGATCATCTGATTATGGTTTTTCCACAGTGGACATAGTTAAAAACTGCGGTGCAGAAAGAAGGCCTGGATGATGACACAAAGTTACTGAATCAACCAGCCTTGCAGCTGCTCCATCTCCAGACCTTTTGTTAGTGATTCAGTTCTCAGGCCAGTGGATTTAGGATGGTCTCTGTTAGGGGCGACTGGAGACGCACTTACCCCTTAGGAAGAGTTGTCTGTTTAAAGTGGATTTTAGTGTTGATTTGGTGATGCTTCTACAGGCATTTGTCTCATTTGCTGTGAATCCTCATGTAAAGAGTTTGAGCATTAGAAAGCAACAAATATGATTGCTTCTATTGTTGTATCACTGCACTATGATTGACCTTTGGAACCTGATATGTCAAACAAATCTTCCTAGAACTTAGCATTGAACATAGGTAAAGGGATATACATGATAACTCCTAAACATCTGCAAGCCACAATGAGTAAAGGGAGGAGAGAGAGAGAGAGAGAGAGAGAGAGAGAGAGAGAGAGAGAGTCTACTCTAGAGGCAGTTAGGGTGGGAAAGGGAAGCTGGGGACATTGGTGTTGGAAGGGTGCACTGGTGGAGGGGATGGGTGCTGAAACACTGTATGACTGAATTCCCAATCATGAACAGCTTTGTAGAAAGACGTTAAGAACCCATATTTATCATTGTAATTGTAACGGTGATGTAATAATAATAATAATAATGATAATTGTTAGTACAAATGTACACTGGTGGAGGGATGGGTGTTAGAACACTGTATGACTGAAACCCAATCATGAACAGCTTTGGAATGGTCTATTGCATGGTTATTCAATAAAATAAAATAAAATAAAATAAAATAAAAAGAGTACAGATAAAATGCATAGAAGAGTGTCTGGCATAAAGTAAATATCAATTAAATGTCATAAAACTTCCTTCTAATGCATGACATATTTTGGTTTAGATTAATTTATATTACTCATGATCATCACTACATTAGTTGACAGTATATGGTACAAGTTAAATATCTACTTTTGTTTGCTTTTCTTTCATTTTCTGAGGGCCTGTTTTCATTGAATAATTTACCCTCTTACTACTGAGATGAAATGTCACCATATTCTGCCTCACTCCAAGAATTCTCTATATATTGTTAGGTGTGTTGCTTTCATTTTCCAAATATTTACTTTAAGATGTACTTATTTTTGGTCTGAGCCGTTATAGAGCAGATAGGGCATTTGCTTTGCACACAGTCAACCCCGGTTCAATGCCCGGCATCCCATATGGTCACTCAAGCACTGGCAGGAGTAATTCCGGAGTGCAGAGCCAGGAGTAAACCCTGAGCATCACCCGGTGCGACCTAAAAAGCAAAAAATAAGTACGTAAATAAATAGCATTAGTGTCTGGGTGTGATCATCTTACAAAAATAAGTAAGTAAATAAATAGCATTTCTTCTCTTGTAGCTTAGGCAACTCGGGCAGAGTATGTTATTTATCCTGTTTATGGCTTTGATGCACTTTCTCATCCAGCAAAACACCCAGAACCGCCCAGCCCTGTCCTGATGTCTCATCTAAGCCTTCTCGTCCCCCGCCCCAACTCCCTCCACAGCTCGGTCCTCTCTGTTTCACAGTCCAAGAGTTTGTCTTTGGTGGACACTGTCTATTCCTTGTCTTGTTCCCACTCACGCCACACAAGAGTGAGGTGGGCCGTACTGTCTTTCTCCGTCTGGTGGGGGTCACTGGCCGTGGCACAGGTGTGATGCCCAGGTTCAGGTGTGGTTGCTCTCCCTACCTTCCTGGGGTCCCTCTCCCTCATTCTTCCCTCTTTATTCACCTCATCTCCCCAAAATGTTCAACAGAGTCATAGGACAGGCCCAACAAATAAAAATGATAAAATCTGGGGCCGGAGTGAGAGCACAGTGGGCCGGAGTTTGCCTGGCATGCCGCTGACCGGGTCGGTCCCCGCATCCCATATGGTCCCCCTAGCACTGGAGTGCAGAGCCAGGAGGAACCCCTGAGCATCGCCGGTGTGACCCAAAAAAGCAAATAATAATAATAATAATAATAATATCAATAATAATAACAACAATAACAATAATGAAAAAAAAGCCTCCACAAATCAGTCCTGGGTCCTGTGCGTGACCCAATCAATAACAGAGGCCACCAGGCGACCCACCACCAGTACAAGACTGCTTGGGCAGTCACCTACGATGAATCTGGGCCTGAGACTTTAGAAATTTCTCTTCTTGATAACATGCAGAGCCTCACACGCAGCTGGGGAAGCTGGAACTTGGCTCTCCCCAGGCTCAGCTAACCATGGGGCTCCCAGGAGGACAGATGGGTTTTGGGAGTGGGCCCATCACCTCTGGGGATCCCAGAAGCAGCCAGATGAGACTCGCCCACCACACTAGCCGCCACCTTCGCTGTCCAGATGCTGCAACATAATCAGCCCACCCGGGAGGGATGCTACCTCAAGACTAGATTAGCTGAGCAAAAGCGAGTTCGAGCCCAGGTAGGCAGCTCCCAGAAGCAGGAATCACTGGGAATTCGTCAGATGGAGCCAGGGCCGGCCCTTCCCTCCTCCATTTTGTCCGAGCCTGGTGGCCCCACCCAGGAGCTGCCCTGGGGCGACCAGCCATAACATGCAGAGCCTCACACGCATCTGGGGAAGCTGGAACTTGGCTCTCCCCAGGCTTAGCTGACCATGGGGCTCCCAGGAGGACAGATGGGTTTTGGGAGTGGGCCCATCACCTCTGGGGGGTCCTGGAAGCAGCTGGATGAGACTCGCCAACCACACTAGTCGCCACCTTCGCTGTCCAGATGCTGACCATGAGGCCCCTAAGTCACGTGGTCCATCAAACTAGTGGAAACAGTTGTGTCCTTTAATGCACTGCATTCTACGATGTGTAGGAAAGTTAGGCGGGAGGGAGAGAGATAAAGAGGAGAGAAATGACATACAGAACCCACCAAGTGGTTGAGGTGTGGGAGGGGAGGGGAGGTGGGGACATTGGTGATGGGAGATGGGTTCGGGTGGAGGATGGGTGTGGAACACTGTAGAACCAAAACTCTACATGAGCATCTTTCAATTGTATGTCTAAAAAGTGGTGTAATAAAATTTGAAAAAAAAAAAAGAAATTCCTCTTCTTCCCTCAAACTGAACCCCCACACACTGTGCCCACACACACCTGTCTATTGGCCCACTGGATATGTGGATTATTTTCAAAACCCAGGGTACTGGTTGAAACTGCAAGAGAGGGCTGTTACCCTGCCTTCTGCGGTGTTCCGTGGGGCTCCCGACATGCTTCCAGAACATGACACCAGCTCTGAGGCCCCACAGCTGCCACACAGCCACCCAGAGCCGTGCTGGCAGTTTAATGGTGAGGAAACCTCCAGTGCCACAGGCCCACAGCCGCCTCTCGGGCGCGCGACACCTGTCCCAACTTTCCTGCCGCACGACCACCCGCCACCTAGCAATCATGGTGCTCCTTCCTCTGTCCGAGGGGCCGGCCTCAGGCGCAGGCTGGGGGCATCCAGGCTGGCCCTATGGGTCTTCGCGTCCTGGGTCACTCGTGGGCAGCGATGTCAGCAAGTGCAGGGCCCTGCTGAGGAGGGCATCACCCGAGCCCAGGGCTGCCCACGGGCACCCTGTCCATTTCCCTTCCCGGACACATGGGTGACTTGGTATTTGTAAAGCCCCGATGAGGCCAGAACGAGAGCCCAAGGAAGGAGGGATGGTCACCTCTCTGAGGCCTGCCAGCAATCTGGACTGTCCCTTGGAAGCCTTTTAATAAACTGTGTTTACGTCTGCCTGATGAGGAAACACATTTGCCCACGGCCGGGCGGGGATGTTTGCTTTCGAAGCTTCTCTGGCTTGGCCTTAGAAGTTCTTGGTGGCAGTGGCTGCCTGCAGGCCAGGCGACTCCCCTGCAGAGGGCTGACCTGACTCCCCGCTTCCCGGCCACCTCAGTCCTGACCCTCCGGGACCCCAAGAAACTCCAGTGCCCAGAGTGCGGGGGTCAGAAAGTCTGGAAAGTTCAACAGGAAAGACGGTCCTGCTCCCTGTTTGAAGAAGCTTCCAGGCTCAGCGCTGCTGTTTGTTTGTTTAATCCGTGTCTCTTTGACTCCTGCCTCACCCTGTCCTACATCAATTGTGAGAATTAATTTTAGCATCTTGTTCTGGGACCCCCGTTATAGAGAGGGAAACCGCAGCACCCCCCTTCCCTCTCAGCTGCCACACAGGAGGAGCAACCAGCTTCCTGCCTGGTCTCCCCACATGCGCTGACAGTCCTGAACCGCTGCTGGTCATGG
>JAJIBD010031926.1:0-14469 GCA_021461705.1 Cryptotis parvus | reverse complement strand
TAGCTAGGCATCATTCTAGGCAATTTATTTCCCCATGACACCACAGAAGAAAGCTATTCATGCAGATAAGGAAGTTGAGGTCAGAGAAGCTTAATAACTTGCCCAAGGTCACAAAGGAAGTGATATGTCTGAGATGGACCTAGATTGCTTCCAGGAAATATCTCAAATCCAGAGTCCATCTCTTAACAAACACACGAAACATCTAATTTATTGTAAAAGATAAAGAACAGAGGGGCAAACGACAGTGCAGTGGATAGAGTGCGTGCCTAGCATACACCAAACCCCACGCTTGATACTGGAATCACTTAGACACAGCTACAACCCTGGAGCCCACCTAACCCCAACCCCACCCATACTTCTGGGACATCTTGGGAAGTCCCTGGCATTATAGATACTGAGCTTAGAGCAACCACAGGTTGTTGCTCTGAACTTACTGCCCAGCTGGCCTAGAATCACAGTTCCGGTCCAGAACTTTTGTGCCCCAGTTGACAATTCCCCACGTCCTCAAAAAAAAAGGGAATTCATTCCAGTAGTTGGGGTGTTTAAAAGGGAACAGAAGTTCCCTAAGGATTATGGTAGAGTGTTTTGGGTACTTTAGTGGTCATTGTCTATAAAATAATTTTGTAAACCTATGTATAAACATAATTTTAAAAAAGTTATCTCAATAATGATTAAATTTTAAAAATAAATTACATATAGACACCCATATTGAAATAACTATAACTGAAGCATTGTTTTGAGCTTCTTCCCATATATATCTGGGTACACTCTATTAATATAAAGGACTTATTTCATAAGGATCAAAATAACTATTTGCTATTAATTTATCTCTTGCTCCTGAATCAAGCCAAATAAATTAGATAATAACTCTGTGGAGTATATAGCAATAGAGACCCATAAATATTTTATTCCCCTAAAATTACATAGCAAATGCTTAAAATTTTGCAGCTTCATGAAATATAGAAATGAAGAAACAGTAGTTATTTGATATTCTATTGCTGTTGAAAAATTTTGTTTTATCAGTGCACTTTTCTTTTTTTTTTAAATTTTTTATTATACCACAGTGAAACATACAATTACAAAGGTGATCATAATTGGTTCTTGGTAATACAGTATACCAGCACCCATCCCTCCACCAGTGCCCCATTTCCACCACCAATGTACCCCACCCCCTCCTGCCCACCCCCATGCTGCCTTAATAGCAGGTACCCCAGTTTCCTCTCTTTCTCTCTCTGTCTCTCTCTCTCTGTCTCTGCATCTCTCTGCCTCTTCTTTTACACATTGTGGCTAGCCCTGCAGATATTTAGAGTTTATCACTTAAGTCTCTTTGTGTATATTCAATGGTGAGTCTTAATCTGCCATTACCATTTCCCCACATTTAGTAAAACACTGGTATCTATTTATGTCGTATTAATGAATGCAGTCATTCTATATCTGTCCTTTTCCTTCTGACTAATTTCACTCAGCATGATAGTCTCCATGTCCCTCCATTTGCAGGTAAATTTCATAATGTCATCTTTTCTGACAGCCGCATAGTATTCCATAGTGTAGATGAACCACAGTTTCTTTAGCCAGTCCTCTGTTCTCAGGCATTTAGGTTGTTTCCAGATTCTAGCTATAGTGAATAGCGCAGAGATGAATAAAGAAGTACAGATAGTGTTTCTGCTATGTGTTTTTCGGTCTCTCGGGTATATTCCCAGGAGTGCTATTGCTGGATCAAATGGGAGCTCAATATCTAAGTTTTCGGAGGAATGCCCATATTGTTTTCCAAAAGGGCTGGACCAGTCGGCACTCCCACCAACAGTGGATCAGAGTCCCTTTTTTCCCCACATCCACGCCAGCACTGGTTGTTCTTGCTGTTTTGTATGTGTGCCAGTCTCTGTGGTGTGAGATGGTACCTCATTGTTGTTTTGATTTGCATCTCCCTGATGATTAAAGATGAAGAACACTTTTTCATATGCCTTTTGGCCATTCGAATTTCTTCTTTTTGGAAGCTTCTGTTCATTTCTTCTCCCCATTTTTTGATGGGGTTGGCTGTTTTTTTCTTGTGGAGTGCTACCAGTGCCTGATATATCCTGGATATTAACCCCTTGTCAGATGGGTATTGGGTGAATATCCTTTCCCACTCTGTGGATTGTCTTTGTATCTTGGTCACCGTTTCTTTTGAGGTGCAGAAGCTTTTTAGTTTTATATAATCCCATTTGTTTATCTTTGCTTCCATTTGCTTGGTCAGTGGTGAGTGCACTTTTCTTAATAAAGAAGCTTTGTTTTGAAAAACAAAAGTTTGGCATATGTTTTAGGTAATGGTGGATGCTTTGTTACACATCATGAAAACAGCTTAAATTGATTTTTTACATAAAATATTACTGAAAAAGGTAAATAGATCAAGAACTTTGTTCAATAAAAATGTTAAAGTAGGAGAATAAAAGTGGTTGGTCAGAGAAAATCTAAATAGAGGTAACTTTTCTTTTGTGTATTTTTAATCATGCCCCCTCCATTCTATAAATTACTCTCACTTATACTTAAAGAAGAACCTTAAGAGAAATGTCACTGCATAATTTCCTATCCATTTTTTCTTCCCTGCTTAGAAAGAACGACCACAATTGCCAAAAGAATCACCTTTAATAGAATGTAATTCTTCTTGCCAGGCAGCAAAGAATTAAATGCATGTTGCAGACAGATCTCCCAACAATCTAGGCTTGATGCACTGCTTAGTGGGTTAGCAGTCTGATCTCCTTATTCATCTTCCCCAGCACCCTGTAGTGATGCCAGTTCCAAGACCCGGTTTTCAAGTTTAAATAGCACTCTTTCCCCACACCTCAGCTTCAGTCTTTGGAAGTAAAAATCACTTAGTAAGACATCAACAGTATGACAGGGAAGAAGATGTAAAACTTCATTCTTGCAAATGTTCTGGGGTAAATACACCATAGAATACACATTTTTCAGTAATATGTATACATTATTGTTCACTTCTTACCCTTCCCTATGTGATGAGAAATTTAAAAACAGCAAAATACTAAGTTCTTGAAGTACTACTTCATTAATGTTAAGTTCCAGGAAACCACTCTATTTCATAAATCGTAAAGACAATAGTAGCAATGAATTCTATAAATGATGGTTGCTGGACATGAAAGACACATATGTAATCATTCTATCTATAATAAACTAATCAGAAAATGTAATAGGGCAATACTGAATCAATTCAATGCATTTCACATAACTGTTGTAAAGACTGCAGTAGGCAGCCTCGTTAGGGGGAACCCCCTGGCAAAGAGTTTTTTGGGATTTAACAACACCAGGGTGGATTTGCAGACTTAATTGTCACTAACCCTAGAGTAACTAATAGCATAACTAATAGCACTATTGCTGGATCCACTTAGTGGACACAGTAACTGAGACCTGGTAAGACTGTAACTAGCACCAACACAGCACAGAGGAGACTAGACCCCTTTGCAGAGAAGCCCCAGAAGTAACAAATGGTTGTGATAAGGACGTATAGGGGACCACCAAGAGTTTCAATTCCTTCCTCTGACAAGGACAGCAGCAGATACTTGTTCCAATCTAGGATGTTACTGATGCAGGTTAGGCAGAAGCGGTGGTGGCTGTTCTCTGTATTCGATTGAGATTACCCGGTTCTTCAATATTTTCAAGGATGAAAATATTGAATAATAAAGATGCTTAGACACAGAATTGGAAAGCAGAAAAGTTTATTGGAAAGTAGAGGAGAAAGGAAAGTAACTCCCTTTGTGGGAAGGAACTTAGTATAGGATTAAGTTAAAAGGAAGGGATTTTGTGTAAAACCCTGTTAAAAGCTCTCTGTGGATTTATCAACTAACCAATGGAATAGAGGATGCAGAGAAGTTACAGGCAAAAGCTCTTCCTGTTGACGCTTTTAGATGGAAATTGGGATCTTTACATTTTCAGATACGGATGTTACAGAAGATTATCATTGTGCCTTCCTTCCTTTTGTCTCTCCTCTGTTGCAGGACACCTAAAAGCCTTAAAACCTCTGCATCTGTCCTGGATTGCCTCCTGCAGATCACTTCAGATAGGGGGTAGTTTAAATGTGGCAGTTTATCTGACCATGTATTCTATACTGACTGGTATAAATATTCTCTCATGCTACCACAATCTTCGTGGGAGTAGCTAGATTTTACCAGCATATTTGCCTGGCCACGTTGGATCTCTAAGTAATTAGACCAGAGAGAAATGCTGTTTGTTTCCAAGCAAGCAAGCATGGCTCCCCTGATAACTCAAAGGAAACTAAAATACAAAACAACCTTGAAGTAGAGGAGACTCTTGTGAAGGCTTGGGAAAATATTTAACTGACATTAGTATAGTCTTTGGTGCAGAGACATGCCTTCTTAGAAACCCCCTATAAAGGCATTTCCAGGCAGATCTTGGATCAAGACATTAGGTGAGGGGCTGGGAGAAATTATCTGAGGGCATTTGACCCTCCCTGCCAGGGGAAATTACATTTAGCTTATAGCTCCCTCCCAGCTCTGCTAGGAGGCTTTGAATTAGCTCTGGGTTCTTGTAAACAGCAAGATGGTCTCCCTGAAGTTGCTACATATCTATAGAGCTATTTTCCTGGTTTCATCTCTAGATAGCCCAGCCCAGAATGGGCTGGGCTGGGGAACTTGGGCAGATTTCTATCTATAAAATAAGCTGCAAGAAGAAAGAAGCCTCTTCTTGTTTTCTCACTTTTTACCTTTTTGGCTTCCCTTGGCGTTTGCATCTCCATCCTCTCCATCTCTGTTGGGCCTCAACACGTGGTGGCAGCCATCTTGGCCTACACCTGACTGGGGCCTAGCTGGGAACCCAGAGTCTGGAGGTTTTCCCTGCTCTTGGATTGTATATTGGAACCTATGATAGTAAATCCCTTTTAACACTGGCGTTGCATTCCTGAGTTTTCATCCATTCCTCCCCTGGCTTCAGAGGTAGAAGGGAACTTCGCTTCCCCCCACACTGTTGGAGACCCCGGCGGCATGACCGACACTCATCCCATTTGTCTCTCCTCCCATTTGTGTCTCAGGCTTTATGGGCTTGCTGTGAGCCTAAGATCCAAGGGAGAATTTTATGGACCTGCAAAAATCCTGGTATGTTAAGAAAGGATCTTGGTGATGAAGTATTTGTTAGGGAGAGTGGGGAGAGATGAAGTATCTGGCAAGAAGAAACTGGCTTCCTCTCCCATGGGCAAGGGGAAACTGAGGCTTTCTCTTTCAGTACTACTATTCCATCATAAATCAAACTTTTTCAAGTAGAATATTTTATTGTGAATTTTGATCATACCCAATTTCTCTATTTGTATCTGCACACAAAAGAACCTTGTCCATTTTGTTTTTGCAATGCTAGACTGTGCTACAGAACCTGTTTTTGTAGACAACGCTACAAAATATCTAGTTATTCATTTTACATTATTTTTTCTGCAAACAATTCCTGTCATGAAGATTTATTTGAAGTTAGAAAATTGAAAAAAGAAGAGTTGATTTACTAAGCTTGTGTGTAGTGCTAAAAGATTTAATCTTAAAGTCAGAAACTCAGCTTACTCAGAGAAGGATCATTACTATAAATGGTTTAGTCAAATGTTATTAAAGTTTATTCTATTGAGGAAATTTTTTTATATAAAGTGATAACAAATTTAGGAGCAAATATACAGTTTAATGATTTAAATAAAATAATGTAGCAGGACGTAACTATGAAAAAATAAATATTTGTTATCTAAAAATGTTGAGTTATTTTCCCTGTTCTTCTGGCAATTGTTCTTTCTTGAGTTTTGGGTGTATCTTCTACACAATTTCATAAGTGTGCTTTATTCAGCATTTTCTCTGGAAGAATAAGGCTCACAATCACTTCATACCAAATATCTTTAATCCTGTTTTTCTATTTTCATCACCATAGACAGAAGCAATAAGCATTTATATTGATAGAGCTATTGACAAGTATACATGGTGGTATTATTAAAACCTGCTGTGAAGCTGTCTAGAGTTGTGATAGTTCATTGTATAACAAGTGCTAAATAACAAATCATAAACCCCTATAAAATTTTATGAACACAAAGGCAATATACTCAAATTCAATCATTTCCTAGTTAACTAAATATATTTTTGTTGTCTACAAAGTTAAGTTTGCTTATAACAATTAAATCTTTATGGTACAAATATTTGTATGTAGTATATTAAATGGAGTACTCTTTAAAATCTACATTGGTTACTCTAAAATGATCACATTAGGCAATATTAGTGATGTCTTCATCATGGAAATAAACAAATTTTAGCCATATTAGTAATGTGTTCATCATGGAAATTACAAACTTATAATCTAACTCAAGACCAACATATTTAAATATGTTAGTATATTTATATAAACATTTTATTTACACATTTATTTGATATTCTATATCATAAAATAAATATGAGAACCAAATGAGCTAAAGAAAGTTCTTCTTTTTTGCCTTGAGTTGAGGTGAAGCATTACTAAGAGTGGTCTATAATTTTGTTTCAGAAGACAGAGACCAAACTTCTTTAATATTATGCATGTCTGGTTTTGTGTCAAATTCATTATATATGGTAAAACACAGATGCAATGTTATTATTTTTTAAACTTAAAAATAAACAACTTATTCTAAGACAATACGGAACAAGAACAGGGAAATACTTTATAAAGAAAATTTGAAATCACTTACATTCATTCAAGATATACTGGTATTGTACTTAGCAAAGTTAATTTCAGAAATGAGCTTTAGTTAACCTGGAAATCTCCTTTACAAAGTAGTGCCAAAGACCCTCTCTGATCTGGATCATATTGAATTTCTTACTCTGATTCATGGCAGTGAAAGAAGAGCTATGACTTGTAATTTCAAGCTACAACAACTCATTGCTTATCATTTATGTCTACGGTGATCAAATAGAAAAAATAGGAATAAAGATATTAGGTATGAGTCGATTGGAGCCTTATATTTCTGAAAAAATGCTAAATAAAACTCTGAATATAGATTTGACAACATTTAAATATTATTTTACATTCCATTAGCTCTGTTTTTGCAGAAGTTTAGGTTAACTATATTTGGAATGAATGGTTTTATGTTTGTTATGTAGATGAGATTCAATAATAAACTAATTTTTATATTTTTTGAAATTGCAGTTGTGATAATATGGTTAAAAAGTATTAATATTTATGTTTTGGGCTACACAATGACTGTTCCCCAACTTTTTGCCAAAGATCATCTTTAGCTATCCTGTTACCACTTCTGGTCAAACAATTCTTCTCCAAAGGGTTTATACAGTCATAGTCCAAGGTATTAGATGCTGCTCATTCCTTTGCTTTGTTTCCTTATATACTATAGGAGTAAATCACATGGCATCTCTCTTTCTAGTTCCATCAGACTAAAGACAAAAGCATCTTTAATTGATGAGTACTATTCTGGGGTGTGTGTGTGTGTGTGTGTGTGTGTGTGTGTGTGTGTGTGTGTGTGTGTGATGCCTTCATTCTTTGATATGCTATTGGGCAGTTTGGAGTTCTTCAGTTCTTGGGTATTGTGAACAATGCTGCAATAAAGATAATTGTGCCTATATCTCTAGAGCCCATGTTTTTATGTTCTTGAGATAAATGTCAGGGAGTGCAATTGCTTAGACGATATGGGAGTTCTATTCACACACATATATTTTGAAAATTCCCCATAGTTGTTTTCCATAAAGGCTATCCCAGATAACATCCCCTTCCAACAGCGGAAGATGGTTCCATTATCACAGAATCTTCAACAACATTGGTTCTTCCATGGTCTTTTCCCATATGCACATTTTCTACTGTGGTTAAATTTTTTTTCTTTCAGTTCCAGTTGCTTACACATGACAAAATCAACAATATGTGTGTATTGATTTTGAAGGTGCACATTACTAACCTGTTTCAAAGTTCATGAAAAATACATTGGTAGAGACATTAGCATCTTCTGTCATCTGCAAATAGTGGTCATTATCCTGTTCTTTCCATTTTAAATGCCTACAATCCCTTATTCTTCTTGTTAGATTCCTGTGGATAGGAATCCCAATATAATGGTGAACAATAATGTATATGATGTACATTTTTTCCTTTGTGCATGATCGTAGAATGAGGTTCTGAGTTTTCTCACAGTAAGCATGATGTTCATTTGATGTATATGACTTTTCTATCTTGAATAAACTTTTTCATCCTTTTTGTTTATATATACATATATATTATATATATATGTATATATATCACTTCAAAAAATGTAAAAAAATAGTTTATTATTGAATCTATATATATCTTCCCATTAATCATCTATTTGCTAGAGCAGGCACCATTAATATTCCATATGTCCCGATCATGCTAGTAGAACCCAAAGGCCTCCGCTTACTCCAGGAACATGAGAGTCTCAAACCATTATATTAGGTCACGGGAATGACCTAATATAAATGTTACTGGTATTTGGCATAGCAAATACTACACGAGCAGCTTTGCCAGGCATGGCAGTTCGGGTGGCATACTGTTGTAGTCACCTCTAAATAAAAGCATTTATAGATGAACCGCGCCATACTACATATGACGCAGGCAGGCAGACAAGGGGTCTCAAGGCAATGAAGTTTCACCCTAAGGCTGTCCAGATTCACCTGTTTGGAAACTGGAACTGAGACTTGATAAGACCCTCAGTAGACCCAAGGAATCTGGATCAACCTGTCTCAGCCTCGTTCCTAATCTAGTTACATTCCAGGACAGAAGACCCATCAGGAACAGAGGTCAGTAAAGGAGAGTTTTTAAAGAAGACAAGCCCCAAAAGTCTACTCCTTGGCAACGGCCCTAGCACCCTAGGTTGAGGCTCCCTATGGGAGTAGCTTGGGGAGAAATCTATAAAAGACCGTCCTGACCAAAGGACTGCGCACACATGATGCATGGACACACATGTTGCTTGAGCCCATGTTGCTGAGCACATGTAGTGCCCCCGAGCACCGTAGTGTCACCCGCATCTCCCCCCTCTTGAGATGTGTATTCTCTTTCTCACTTTTCCTCCTCCTACCCTTTCCTAAAACCTCCTTAATAAAATGTTTAACTTCACTGCTCTTCGGCTCCTGAAAATTCTTTTTCTTGAGGAAAACAAGAACCCTGAGGAAACCCTGGGTAAGGCCTAGGGCTGATTTGCCTTTTTTATCAGTCGTGGCAGAGGTGACTGGGAGAAAGCCACCATCTCTCTCCCTTTCCGGCTCACATAAGCCACCCATGAGGCCCACCTGCATCACACACACACACACACACACACACACACACACACACACAACACACACACACACACACACACACACACAATATATATATATAAAACATATATATACACATATATATTTTTACACATATATAAAATCTTTGAGTACCTGCAATGAAATTCTTTAAAAAACACTATCCCAGAGTTTAAGCAAATAGTTATCTTTTCTTATATTTTCACGCTTTTCCTAAATAATATAGCTACTTTTTCAAAATATCTTTTTAAAAACAGTTAAAAGAGGTCTAATTCTACTGAGTTCTAATTACTCTCTAGCTTCAGAAAGTTTCCAATATAAGTTATACCATGCAGCATTAGTTAGCAGACAGTGATTATTAAAATATGTGGAGTTATTAAAAAGAAAAATATAGGTTTTTGGCTCAGGGGGTTTCTCCTGGCTCTGCACTCAGGAATTACTCCTGGTGGTGCTTGAGGGACCATATGGGATGCCGTGGATCGAACCCGGGCCGTACAGGCCGGCGGCATGCAAGGCAAAAGCCCTGCCGCTGGGCTACGCTCTAGCTCCAAAAAATATAGTTTTTTGAATTTTACTAATGGTTTTACTGCAGACAGAACATCTGGTTCAAACAAATGATTAGCCCTAGAATGATGTTTGTGAATAGAATGCTCTTTTAAGAATTTTTCTGATTCACTAGATTCCATTTCTTTTCATTAGCTGGTATTTGATTTTAGAGAGCAATTAAGAATGATGGTATATCTGGAGTAAAGTGCTAGAAAAGAATGTTACATCTGAAACATTTTGGGTTTCTCACTTTTTCAGTGGTTTGGTAAGATCAATCTCTGAAATATTTTCTTCTGATACTAAAAACATAAGTAAAGCTGAAAATAATTCTAATACATAATGAAGTTATAACATTCACATATTGTAAAACCATTTCCATCCTAACACATATAATCATTTCTTAGAAATAATAAATTGTAATCAAGCCTTTGCTTTCCAGGGGGGGCTCACAGGGGCATGCTTCCTCCCAGTTAAGGACTGGATACAGAGCCAAAGAATTTCTGTTTAGAAACACTCAGTGCTCCTGGGCTTGTCACACCCTAATGCATACCTGCATTTCTACACCAGGTGTCTCTATTAAGAGGCATCTTTACCCAGTGCTGACAAAGCCCTTCCTGAAATATCCTTCCTGAAATTATCTTAAAAAATAATTTGTGGGTAGAAAACCTTGAGGACAGTTTATCTGTGCCCTGAATCAATATTTGATCTTTCCTAGTCCTTTGCTCTTCTTCTCCCTATACTTCTAAAATCCACAGAATCCTCAGGGGCATTGGCGTACCTCCTTGCAATAAGACAACTCCCCCATATATGCTAATATACTTGATCCATCCACCCATGCTTGGAGCAGTTCTTTGGAGAAAAGTGGGACCACAGAGAATTGCCTTTTGAGCAGAGCCTCCTGCTTGTACCATCACAAAGTGATTTAAAAGTCAACTACCATCTGTATTTGGCTATTTGTTTTTTTTGCCACCCCAAGTGTCAGCAGTTAAGTTTTCAAGTTTAACTTTCTCTTACATTCTTGATACTTCTTACAAATTCAGATGCTGAGAACTGGGAATATGCGATTTCAGCCAATTGTGCTCCCACACACTCTTTTGTTGCAGGCATTGAGATAATGGGCCCTGGCAATGGGTTCTGTAAAAGTTCCCCCAAAGAAGAAACTAAGAAGAAATTCCACAGCCCCGAAGTTGCCCAAAGCCATGAGAACCACACTTCTTTTATTTATTTATTTTTTTTTGTTAGTTATTTTTTTTTTAAATTTTTTATTTTTACAATTACAAAGATATACAATTAAAAAGTTCATATTTGGTTTTAGTCATATAGTGTTGCAGCACCCATCCCGCCACCAGTGCCCATCTCTCCCCACCACACCAACGTCCCGGTTCCCTCCCCTCCCCAGCCCCACCTCCATGGCAGGTTCTTTATTTCTTTCCATTTTCTCTCTTTTTCTCTTTTCCTTCCCCTCAGACTATGGATTACAGAACATACATTAAAGGGTTGTTATGTGTCTCTTTTGCCTCTATTTAATGCTCAGGTTCTAGGTTGGCATTAGTACCCTGACAATTGTTAGCACACTGTTCCATTTTTCTGTCTTACCTAGCCTCTGACTTGGCTAGTGATATCACTTTGTGATAATTTCCCACCATTTGTGATAATTTCCATCTTTGACAAGACCTCCTGATATATGTTTCACTTGACCTTGGATATTGGTATCATAATATGTACCTATATATTTATGTTATGTGGATCAATGCAGTCATTCTGTATCTGTCTCTCTCTCCTTCTGGCTAATTCTTCTTTTTAATTGCAAATAGTATCTTTGTTTATGGAGTGAACTGAGACACCACTCTCAGATAAAGTTGCAGAAGGTTGCAATGTTCATGTCTTGTATCACTTGTCTTCCTGTTCATCAATTTGCTCAAAGAGCTCCAGTCACATCTCCATTCAATGGGAATGAAATCCATTATTGCTACTGTTTTTGGCATATCAAATATGCACAGGTATATTTCATATTCCTAGTGGTGCTTAGGGTTTTATCCTGGGTTTGTGATTAGGGATCACTCTTTCTTATGTCTCAGTGGACCATATAGAATGCCCGGGATTGAACCAGGTTCAGCCTTTGGGAAAAGGAATGTACTTTACCAGTTTTACTATCTCTCAGAACCCAATTGTTATATTTATAAATCTAAGTAAATCTATTTTTGTATATGTTGCATCTTGTTTATCTGTTTCTTCATTAGTGATGCTAGGGGTTGCTTCCTGGGTTTTTTGTTATGGACAGATTATGAACACAGAAGTGCAAATGTCTCCTCAAGATCATGTTCTTAGTTATCTGGGTATATGCTAAGAAGTAGGAGTACTGAGTGATATACTTTTTTCAGAATTAATTTTTGGGAACAACAGACTGTTTTCCATAACAGCTGTACCATCCTAGAATTCCAGTCTGCACAAAAGTGTTTTGATCTTTGTACAAATCTATCATTGTTATTCCTATAGCAATAATTGTAATTGTTGTGACATAGTATTTATGGATTTGACTCAAATTTCTCTAATGGTTAGTGCTTTAACACATTAATATGCTATGTAATCATTTAAACTATATTAATAAAATAAATATCTTCACTCATTTTACCATTTATGAATCAGGTGTTTCTTTTGCTTTTGTTGTGTGTGTATTGAAGAGTTTTTAAATAAATTTTTGTTTTTGTTTTAGGTCACACACAGATAAAATTTAGAATTTTATCTGCATTCAGTGATCACTACTGTTAGATTCAAGGAGCCAGAAGAGGTATTGGAGTCCAACACGGATGGTCATTTGCAAGGCAACGCCCTACCTGCACTACTGTTGTAGGCAGGAGAGGGGGGATGCCACACGGCAATAAAAATTCCTGCAGAAGAAAAAAAAAATTGGTCCTTCAGCTATCCAGAGTCACCTGTTTGAAAACTGAAACCAGACTTGATAAGAATCACTATCAACAATAGACCTGAGGAAGGAAGGCCAAGGGAATGTATGAAGCCCTAAGGGGCCATTGACCCTTCCCAATGGTTTAGTTGATAATTCTCCTGAGGGCCTTTAGCCTTCAGGGCCCAGGGCCCAGCTCACAGAAGACTCCAGAGCATTCCAGTCAAAGAAAACCACTCACAAAGTCTACTCCCCTTGGCAATGGCCCTAGCAACCTAGGCTGATGCCCCATAAGGGAGTAACTTGGGAGAAATCTATAAAAAGCCGCCCTGACCAAAGGACTATGTGCACATGCTGCACGGATACACATGCTGTCAGGTCCTCGACTTCTGAAAATTCTTTTTGTGTGAAACACAAGAACCCTGAGGGAGGCAACCCTGTGGTTAAGGCCTATGACTGACTTTCCTTTCTACAAAAGAGCAATTCCTCACTCCAGCCTGAGTCTGTGGCTCTCCAAGAAACCTTGGGTGGTGGGGATCAGCTCCCGAGACTAAAATCAGGCGGACATCGGTTGGCTTGACGGCCACCTTGCGGTGGTGGGCTCAGGTCCAGCTAAGCAGGGGCTCATGGCAGACTTTATCAGTCCTCAGCCTGCCCAGTGGGTCCCAGGCGGCAGAGATGGCTGGGGGAGAAAGTGACCATCTGCCTCCTCTCTGGGCCTCACTTAAGCCACCCATGAGGCCCACCTGCATCACTACTATGGTTCTGGTCCCTGACATATTCTGATACTAATCCCTTATCAGTGAATATTTACATATATTTCATCCTTCTGTTTTTTTTCTATTTATTATATCCTATATTATCAGAAAGTTTAAGTTCTTTTTTAATTTAATTTTGTCTACATAACTTCTGTTTTGTGTTCTGTCCATGGAGTGTCACACCCAAAAAGTTCATTTCCAAATTAAAAGTTATAAAGTTTATCTCTCCTGATTTTTCGGTTGAATAATTCTGCTATCCCATTTATATCTTCAACCAATATTGAATTAGTTTTCAACATATAGTATAAGATAAACTCCAGATTCAGTATACCTAAAACTATTAAAATAAACTACCTCTTTATTAATATTTATGCCTATTAATTTTTTGAAATTATGGTTTGGGGCTGCATCAAAACTTAGTGGTGCTCAAGACTTTGTCTTGTTTCTGTGCTCAGGTACCTCTTTAACAGACACAAAGGATCATGAGTAATGCTTGTGCTCAGACTACAATGAGTCACATGCAAAGCAAATATCTTGATCCCAGTAGTACTCTCTCTGGTCCTGGGAAACTACATTATTTTCTAATGCCAGAATTAATTTTGGGAAAAGAGCGATAGCCTAGTGGTAGGGCGTTTACCTTGTGCTGGCCCAGGTTCAATCCTCGACCACATATGGAACCCCAGAGTTAGCGTTTCCTGATTGCAGAGCCAGGGTAACTCTGACATCACCGGGTGTGACCCAAAAGCAAAAAAAAATAATATTGAATATTGTATTTTGACTTTAAATATGCTGGTAAGTATCTAACAATTGATTTTCCATTATTTTATACATTTATTTTATATTTATACAAAATACTTTATTTTTATTTATTTATTCTTTTTGAGCCTCACCTCGTGATGCTCAAGAGTTAATCCTGGTTCTGCACTCAGGAATTACTCCTGCTGTGCTCAGGACCATGTGAGATGCTGGGATTGAACCCAGGTCTGCCATATGCAAGCAAATGCCCTACCTGATG
>JAJIBD010031925.1:0-27957 GCA_021461705.1 Cryptotis parvus | reverse complement strand
TTTTGTGGGTATTTTTAATCATGCCCTCCATTCTATAAATTACTCACTTATACTTAAAGAAGAACCTTAAGAGAAATGTCACTGCATACTTTCATCCATTTTTCTTCCCTGCTTAGAAAGAATCCACCACACCAAGCCAAAAGAATCACCTTTAAATAGAATGTACTCTTCTGCCAGGCAGCAAAGAATTAAATGCATGTTGCGCACAGATCTCCCAACAATCTAGGCTTGATGTACCAGCCCAGTGGGTTAGCAGTCTGATTCCTTATTCATCTTCCCTAGCACCCTGTAGTGATGCCAGTTCCAAGACCGGTTTTCAAGTTTAAATAGCAGACTCTTTCCCCACCCCCAGTTTCAGTCTTTGAATTTTTAAAATCACTTCTAGTAAGACATCAAAATAGTATGACAGTGGAAAAGAAGATGTGCAACTTCATTCTGTAAAATGTCTCCTGGGGTAAATACACCATAGAATACACACATTTTTCAGTAATATGTGTGCTACATTTTATTGTCTCACTTACCCTTCCCTATGTGATGAGAAATTTAAAACAGCAAAATACTAAGTTCTTTGGGAAGTAATTACTTCACAGTTAAGTTCCAGGAAAAAAACCAATTCCCCTATTTCATAAATCGCAAAGACAATAGTAGCAATGAATTCTATAAATGATGGTTGCTGGACATGAAAAAGACACATATGTAATCATTCTATCTATAATAAACTAATCAGAAAATGTAATAGGGCAATACTGAATCAATTCAATGCATTTCACATAACTGTTGTAAAGACCGCAGTAGGTGCAGCCTTCGTTAGGAAAACCCCTGGCAAGAGTTTTGGGATTTAACAAATGACCAGGGTGGGATTTTGCAGACTTAATTGTCACTAACCCCCTAGAGGCAACTAATAGGCATAACTACTGGTAAGCACTATTGCTGGGATCCACTTAGTGGACACAGTAACTGAGACCTGGTAAGACTGTAACTAGCACCTCAACACAGCACAGGAGGGAGACTGGACCCCCTTTGCAGAGTAGCCCCAGAAGTAACAAATGGTTGTGATAAGGACTATAGGGGGATCACCAAGAGTTTCAATCCTTCCTCTGACAAGGACAGCAGCAGATATACTTGTTCCAATCTAGTATGTTACTGATGCAGGTTAGGCAGAAGCGGTGGTGGCTGCTCCGCTGTATTCGATCGAGATTTTGCCTGGTTCTTCAATATTTTCGTGGATGAAAATATTGAATAATAAAGATGCTTTGACACAGAATTGGAAAGCAGAAAAGTTTATTGGAAAGTAGAGAAGAAAAGTAACTCCCCCTTGGCGAAGAACTTAGTATAGGATTAAGCTCAAAAAGGAAGGGATTGTGTAAACCCCGTTAAAGCTCCTCTGTGGATTTATCAACTAACCAATGGAATAGTGGATGCAGAGTAGGTTACAGGCAAAAGCTCTTCCGGTTGGCGTTTAGATGGAAATTGGGATCTTTTGATTTTCAGATACGGATGTTACAGAAGATTATCATTGTGCCTTCCTTCCATTTCTCTCCTCTCTTAGCTGTGTGATACCTAAAAGCCTAAATCCTCCTGCAGGTCCTAAGTTGCATCTCTGCAGATTCCACTTCGTGGTAGATGGGGTAGTTTGAATGTGGCAGTTTATCTGACCATGTATGCTCCATACTGACTGGTATAAATATTCTCTCATGCTACCACAATCTTCGCGGAGTGCTAGATTTTACCAGCATATTTGCCTGGCCACGCTGGATCTCTAAGTAATTAGACCAGAGAGATAAACTGTTTGTTTCCCCAAGCAAGCACGGCTCCCCTTTGATAACTCAAAGGAAACTAAAATACAAAATAACCTTGAAGTAGAGTGGAGACTCTTGTGAAGGCTTGAAAAAATATTTAACTGACATTAGTATAGTCTTTGGTGCAGAGACATGCCTTCTTAGAAACCCCTATAAAGCTATTTCCAGGCAGATCTTGGATCAAGACATTAGGTGAGGGGCTGGGAGAAATTATCTGAGGGCATTTGACCCTCCCTGCCAGGGAAATTACATTTAGCTTATAGCTCCTCCCAGCTCTGCTTAGGAGGCTTTGAATTAGCTCTGGGTTCTTGTAAACAGCAAGATGGTCTCCTGAAGTTGCTACATATCTATGAGAGCTTATTTTCTGTGTTATCTTAGGTAGCCCAGCCAGAATGGGCTGGGCTGGGAACTTGGGCAGATTTCTATCTATAAAATAAGCTGCAAGAAGAAAGAAGCCTCTTCTTGTTTTCACTTTTACCTTTTCGGCTTCCTTTGGCGTTTTGCATCTCCATCCTTCCATCTCTGTTGGGCCTCAACACGTGGTGGCAGCCATCTTGGCCTACACCTGACTGGGGCCTAGCTGGGAACCTAGAGTCTGGAGGTTTTCCTGCTCTTGGATTGTATATTGGAACCTATGATAGTAAATCCTTTTAACACTGCGGCATTCCTGAGTTTTCATCCATTCCTCCCCTGGCTTCAGAGGTAGAAGGAACTCCGCTTCCCACACTGTTGGAGACCCCGCGGCATGACCGACACTCATCCCATTTGTCTCTCCTCCCATTTGTGTCTCAGGCTTTATGGGCTTGTTGTGAGCCTGAAGATCCAAGGGAGAATTTTATGGACCTGCAAAAATCCTGGTATGTTAAGAAAGGATCTTGGTGATGAAGTATTTGTTAGGAGAGTGGGAGAGAGATGAAGTATCTGGCAAGAAGAAACTGGCTTCCTCTCCCATGGGCAAGGGAAACTGAGGCTTTCTTTCAGTACTACTCATTCCATCATAAATCAAACTTTTTCAAGTAGAATATTTTATTGTGAATTTTGATCATACCAATTTCTATTTGTATCTGCACACAAAGAACCTTGTCCATTTTGTTTTTGCAATGCTAGACTGTGCTACAGAACCTGTTTTTGTAGACAACGCTACAAAATATCTAGTTATTCATTTTACTTTTTTTCTGCAAACAATTCCTGTCATGAAGATTTATTTGAAGTTAGAAAATTGAAAAAAGAAGAGTTGATTTACTAAGCTTGTGTGTAGTGCTAAAAGATTTAATCTTAAAGTCAGAAACCTCAGCTTACCCAGAGTAGGATCATTACTATAAATGGTTTAGTCAAATGTTATTAAAGTTTATTCTATTGAGGAAATTTTTTATATAAAGTGATAAACAAATTTAGGAGCAAATATACAGTTTAATGATTTAAATAAAAATAATGTAGCAGGACGTAACTATGAAAAAATAAATATTTGTTATCTAAAAAATGTTGAGTTATTTTCCTGTTCTTCTGGCAATTGTTCTTTCTTGAGTTTTGGGTGTATCTTCTACACAATTTCATAAGTGTGCTTTATTCAGCATTTTCTCTGGAAGAATAAGGCCCACAATCACTTCATACCAAATATCTTTAATCCTGTTTTTCTATTTTCATCACCATAGACAGAAGCAATAAGCATTTATATTGATAGAGCTATTGACAAGCATACATGGTGGTATTATTAAAAACCTGCTGTGAAGCTGTCTAGAGTTGTGATAGTTCATTGTAGATAACAAGTGCTAAATAACAAATCATAAACCCCTATAAAATTTTATGAACACAAAGGCAATATACGCTCAAATTCAATCATTTCCTAGTTAACTCAAATATATTTTTATTGTCTACAAAGTTAAGTTTGCTTATAACAATTAAATCTTTATGGTACAAATATTTGTATGTAGCATATTAAATGGAGTACTCTTTAAAATCTACATTGGTTACTCTAAAATGATCACATTAGCAATATTAGTGATGTCTTCATCATGGAAATAAACAAATTTTTAGCCATATTAGTAATGTGTCTATCATGGAAATTACAAACTTATAATCTAACTCAAGACCAAACATATTTAAATATGTTAGTATATTTATATAAACATTTTATTTACACATTTATTTGATATTCTATATCATAAAATAAATATGAGAACCAAATGAGCTAAAGAAAGTTCTTCTTTGCCTTGAGTTGAGGTGAAGCATTACTAAGAGTGGTCTATAATTTTGTTTCAGAAGACAGAGACCAAACTTCTTTAATATTATGCATGTCTGGTTTTGTGTCAAATTCATTATATATGGTAAAACACAGATGCAATGTTATTATTTTTTAAACTTAAAAATAACACACTTATTCTAAGACAATACGGAACAAGAACAGGGAAATACTTTATAAGAAAATTTGAAATCACTTACATTCATTCAAGATATACTGGTATTGTACTTAGTCAAAGTTAATTCTAGAAATGAGCTTTAGTTAACCTGAAATCTCCTTAGCAAAGTAGTGCCAAAGACCTCTCTGATCTGGATCATATTGAATTTCTTACTCTGATTCATGGCAGTGAAAGAAGAGCTATGACTTGTAATTTCAAGCTACAAATAACTCATTGCTTATCATTTATGTCTACGGTGATCAAATAGAAAAATAGGAATAAAGATATTAGGTATGAGTCGATTGTGAGCCTTATATTTCTGAAAAATGCTAAATAAAACTCTGAATATAGATTTGACAACATTTAAATATTATTTTACATTCCATTAGCTCTGTTTTTAGCAGTTAGTTTAGGTTAACTATATTTGAATGAATGGTTTTATGTTTGTTATGTAGATGAGATTCAATAATAAACTAATTTTTATATTTTTGAAATTGCAGTTGTGATAATATGGTTAAAAAAGTATTAATATTTATGTTTTGGGCTACACAATGACTGTTCCCCAACTTTGCCAAAGATCATCTTTAGCTATCCTGTTACCACTTCTGGTCAAACAATTCTTCCAAGGGTTTATACAGTCATAGTCCAAGGTATTAGATGCTGCTCATTCCTTTGCTTTGTTTCCTTATATACCTCATAGGGAGTAAATCACATGGCATCTCTCTTTCTAGTTCCATCAGACTAAAGACAAAAGCATCTTTAATTGATGAGTACTCATTCTGGGGGGTGTGTGTGTGTGTGTGTGTGTGTGTGTGTGTGTGTGTGTGTGATGCCTTCATTCTTTGATATGCTATTGGGCAGTTTGGAGTTCTTTCAGTTCTTGGGTATTGTGAACAATGCTGCAATAAAGATAATTGTGCCTATATCTCTTAGAGCCCATGTTTTTATGTTCTTGAGATAAATGTCAGGGAGTGCAATTGCTAGACGATATGGGAGTTCTATTCACACACATATATTTTGAAAATTCCCCATAGTGTTTTCCATAAAGGCTATCCCAGATAACATCCCTTCCAACAGCGGAAGATGGTTCCATTATCACAGAATCTTCAACAACATTGGTTCTTCATGGTCTTTTCCATATGCACATTTTCTACTGTGGTTAAATTTTTTTCTTTCAGTTCCAGTTGCTTACACATGACAAAATCAACAATATGTGTATTGGATTTTGAAGGTGCTACATTACTAACCTGTTTCAAAGTTCATGAAAATAAATTGGTAGAGACATTAGCATCTTCTGTCATCTGCAAATAGTGGTCATTATCCTGTTCTTTCCATTTTAAATGCCTACAATCCCTTATTCTTCTTGTTAGATTCCTGTGGATAGGAATCCCAATATAATGGTGAACAATAATGTATATAGATGTACATTTTTTCCTTTGTGCATGATCGTAGAATGAGGGTTCTGAGTTTTCTCACAGTAAGCATGATGTTCATTTGATGTATATGACTTTTTCTATCTTGAATAAACTTTTTCATCCCTTTTTTTGTATATATACATATATATTATATATATATGTATATATATCACTTCAAAAAATGTAAAAAATAGTTTATTATTGAATCTCATCTATATATATCTTCCCATTAATCATCTATTTGCTAGAGCAGGCACCATTAATATCTCCATATGTCCCGTATCATGCTAGTAGAACCCAAAGGCCTCCGCTTACTCCAGGAACATGAGAGCCTCAAACCATTATATTAGGTCACGGAATGACCTAATATAAATGTTACTGGTATTTGGCATAGCAAATACTACACGAGCAGCTTGCCAGGCATGGCAGTTCGGGTGGCATACTGTTGTAGTCACCTCTAAATAAAGCATTTATAGATGAACCGCGCCATATACATATGACGTAGGCAGGCAGACAAGGGGTCTCCAAGGCAATGAAGTTTCACCTAAGGCTGTCCAGATTCACCTGTTTGGAAACTGGAACTGAGACTTGATAAGACCCTCAGTAGACCCGAAGGAATCTGGATCAACCTGTCTCAGCCTCGTTCCTAATCTAGTTACATTCCAGGACAGAAGACCCATCAGAAACAGAGGTCTAGAAAAGGAGAGTTTTTAAAGAAGACAAGCCCCAAAAGTCTACTCCCTTGGCAACGGCCCTAGCACCCTAGGTTGAGGCTCCCTATGGGAGTAGCTTGGGAGAAATCTATAAAAGCCGCCCTGACCAAAGGACTGCGCACACATGATGCATGGACACACATGTTGCTTGAGCCCATGTTGCTGAGCACATGTAGTGCCCCGAAAGCACGTGTGTCACCCGCATCTCCCTCTTGAGATGTGTATTCTCTTTCTCACTTTTCCTCCTCCTTCCCTTTCCTAAAACCTCCTTAATAAAATGTTTAACTTCACTGCTCTTCGACTCCTGAAAATTCTTTTTCTTGAGGAAAACAAGAACCCTGAGGAAA
The DNA here is from genome assembly GCA_021461705.1 of Cryptotis parvus. Classification (NCBI taxonomy): domain Eukaryota; kingdom Metazoa; phylum Chordata; class Mammalia; order Eulipotyphla; family Soricidae; genus Cryptotis; species Cryptotis parvus. The sequence goes on along the minus strand of JAJIBD010031925.1, from coordinate 21,287 downwards.
CCCTGGGTAAGGCCTAGGGCTGATTTGCCTTTATCAGTCGTGGCAGAGGTGACTGGGGAGAAAGCCACCATCTCTCTCCCTTTCCGGCTCCACATAAGCCACCCATGAGGCCCACCTGCATCACACACACACACACACACACACACACACACACACACACACACACACACACACACACACACACACACATATATATATATAAAAACATATATATACACATATATATTTTTACACATATATAAAATCTTTGAGTACCTGCAATGAAATTCTTTAAAAAAAACACTATCCTAGAGTTTAAGCAAATAAGTTATCTTTTCTTATATTTTTCACGCTTTCCTAAATAATATAGCTACTTTTTCAAAATATCTTTTTAAAAAACAAGTTAAAAAGAGGTCTAATTCTACTGAGTTCTAATTACTCTCTAGCTTCAGAAAGTTTCCAATATAAGTTATACCATGCAGCATTAGTTAGCAGACAGTGATTATTAAAATATGTGAGTTATTAAAAAGAAAAATATAGGTTTTTTTGTTCAGGGGTTTCTCCTGGCTCTGCACTCAGGAATTACTCCTGGTGGTGCTTGAGGGACCATATGGGATGCCGTGGATCGAACCCGGCCGTCACAGGCCGGCAGCATGCAAGGCAAAAAGCCCTACCGCTGGCTATCGCTCTAGCTCCAAAAAAATATAGTTTTAAATTTTACTAATGGTTTTTACTGCAGACAGAACATCTGGTTCAAACAAATGATTAGCCCTAGAATGATGTTTGTGAATAGAATGCTCTTTTAAGAATTTTCTGATTCACTTAGATTCCCATTTCTTTCATTAGCTGGTATTTGATTTTAGAGAGCAATTAAGAATGATGGTATATCTGGAGTAAGCTATAGAAAAGAATGTTACATCTGAAACATTTTAGGTTTTTCACTTTTTCAGTGGTTTGGTAAGATCAATCTCTGAAATATTTTCTTCTCGGATACTAAAAACATACGTAAAGCTGAAAACAATTCTAATACATAATGAAGTTATAACATTCACATATTGTAAAACCATTTCATCCTAACACATATAATCATTTCTTAGAAATAATAAATTGTAATCAAGCCTTTGCTTCCAGGGCTCACAGGGGCATGCTTCCTCCCAGTTAAGGACTGGATACAGAGCCAAAGAATTTCTGTTTAGAAACACTCAGTGCTCCTGGGCTTGTCACACCCTAATGCATACCTGCATTTCTACACCAGGTGTCTCTATTAAGAGGCATCTTTACCCAGTGCTGACAAAGCCCTTCCTGAAATATCCTTCCCGAAATTATCTTAAAATAATTTGTGGGTAGAAAACCTTGAGGACAGTTTATCTGTGCTCTGAATCAATATTTGATCTTTCCCTAGTCCTTTGCTCTTCTTCTCCCTATACTTCTTAAATCCACAGAATCTCAGGGGCATTAATCGGGCCTCCTTGCAATAAGACAACTCCCCATATATGCTAATATACTTGAGTCCATCCACCCATGCTTGGAGCAGTTCTTTTGGAGAAAAGTGGGACCACAGAGGAATTGCCTTCTTGAGCAGAGCCTCCTGCTTGTACCATCACAAAAGTGATTTAAAAGTCAACTACCATCTGCATTTTGGCTATTTGTTTTTTGCCACCCCAAGTGTCAGCAGTTAAGTTTTCAAGTTTAACTTTCTTACATTCTTGATACTTCTTTACAAATTCAGATGCTGAGAACTGGGAATATGCGATTTGCCCAGCCAATTGTGCTCCCACACACACTCTTTTGTTGCAGGCATTGAGATAATGGGCCCTGGCAATGGGTTCTGTGGAAGAAATTCCCCAAAGAAGAAACTAAGAAGAAATTCCACAGCCCTGAAGTTGCCCAAAGCCATGCGGAACCAACTTCTTTTTTTATTTATTTATTTTTTTGTTAGTATCTTTTTTTTTTTAAATTTTTTTTTTTATTTTTACAATTACAAAGATATACAATTAAAAAGTTCATATTTGGGTTTTGGTCATACAGTGTTGCAGCACCCATCCCGCCACCAGTGCCCATCTCCCCACCACCAACGCCCCCGGTTCCCCCCCCTCCCCCAGCCCACCTCCATGGCAGGTTCTTTATTTCTTTCCATTTCTCTCTTTTTCTCTTTTCCTTCCCCCCCAGACTATGGATTACAGAACATACATTAAAGGGTTGTTATGTGTATCTTTTTTGCCTCTATTTAATGCTCAGTTCTAGGTTGGCATTAGTACCCTGGACAATTGTTAGCACACTGTTCCATTTTCTGTCTTACCTAGCCTCTGACTTGGGCTAGGTGATAATTTCCACCTTTTGTGATAATTTCCACCATTTGTGATAATTTCCATCTTTGACAAGACCTCCTGATATATGTTTCACTTGACCTTGGATATTGGTATCATAATATGTACCTATATATTTATGTTATGCAGATCAATGCAGTCATTCTGTATCTGTCTCTCTCTCCCTTCTGGCTAATTCTTCTTTTAATTGCAAATAGTATCTTTGTTTATGGAGGAACTGAGACACCACTCTCAGATAAAGTTGCAGAAGGTGCAATGTTCATGTCTTGTATCACTTGTCTTCCCTTGTTCATCAATTTGCCGAAAGAGCACCAGTCACATCTCCATTCAATGGGAATGAAATCCATTATTGCTACTGTTTTTGGCATATCAAATATACCACAGGTATATTTCATATTCCTAGTGGTGCTTAGGTTTTATCCTGGGTTTGTGATTAGGGATCACTCTTCTTATGTCTCAGTGGACCATATAGAATGCCCGGATTGAACCAGGTTCAGCCTTGTGAAAGGAATGTACTTTACCAGTTTTACTATCTCTCAGAACCCAATTGTTATATTTATAAATCTAAGTAAATCTATTTTTGTATATGTTGCATCTTGTTTATCTGTTTCTTCATTAGTGATGCTAGGGTTGCTTCCTGGGTTTTTTTGCTGTTATGGACAGATTATGAACACAGAAGTGCAAATGTCTCCTCAAGATCATGTTCTAAGTTATCTGGGTATATGCTAAGAAGTAGGAGTACTGATTGATATACTTTTTTTTCAGAATTAATTTTTGGGAACAACAGACTGTTTTCCATAGCAGTTGTACCATCCTAGAATTCCAGTACTGCACAAAAGTGTTTTGATTTTTGCACAAATCTATCATTGTTATTCCTATAGCAATAATTGTAATTGTTGTGACATAGTATTTATGGATTTGACTCAAATTTCTCTAATGGTTAGTGCTTTCAACATATTAATATGCTATGTAATCATTTAAACTATATTAATAAAATAAATATCTTTTACTCATTTTACCATTTATGAATCAGGTGTTTTTTTTGTTTTTGTTGTGTGTGTATTGTAAGAGTTTTTTTTAAATAAATTTTTTTGTTTTTGGTTTTTAGTCACACACAGATAAAATTTAGAATTTTATCTGCATTCAGTGATCACTACTGCCAGATTCAAGGAGCCAGAAGAGGTATTGGGAGTCCAACACGGGATGGTCATTTGCAAGGCAACGCCCTACCTGCACTACTGTTGTAGGCAGGGGAGACAGGGGGATGCCACATGGCAATAAAAATTCCTGCAGAAGAAAAAAAAAATTGGTCCTTCAGCTATCCAGAGTCACCTGTTTGAAAACTGAAACCAGACTTGATAAGAATCACTATCAACAATAGACCCTGAGGGAAGGGAAGGCCAAAGGGAATGTATGAAGCCCTAAGGCCACAGACCCTTCTAATGGCTTTAGCTGATTAATTCTCCTGAGGGCCTTCAGCCTTCAGGGCCCAGGACCCAGCTCACAGAAGACTCCAGAGCATTCCAGTCAAAGAAAAACCACTCACAAAGTCTACTCCCTTGGCAATGGCCCTAGCAACCTAGGCTGATGCCCCCATAAGGGAGTAACTTGGGGAGAAATCTATAAAAGCCGTCCTGACCAAAGGACTATGTGCACATGCTGCACGGATACACATGCTGTCTGCTCCTCGGGCTCCTGAAAATTCTTTTTCTGTGAGAAACACAAGAACCCTGAGGCAACCCTGGTTAAGGCCTACGACTGACTTTCCTTTCCTACAAAGAGCAATTCCTCACTCCAGCCTGAGTCTGTGGCTCTCCAAGAAACCTTGGGTGGTGGGGGATCAGCTCCCGAGACTAAAGATCAAGCGGACATCAGGTGTGGCTTGACGGCCACCTTGTGGGGTGGTGGGGCTCAGGCCCAGCTATGCAGGGCTCATGGCAGACTTTATCAGTCCTCAGCCTCCCAGCGGGTCCCAGGCGGCAGAGATGGCTGGGGGAGAAAGTGACCATCTGCCTCCTCTTCCGGCCTCACTTAAGCCACCCATGAGGCCCACCTGCATCACTACTGTGGTTCTGGTCCCTAGCACATATTCTTGATACTAATCCCTTATCAGTGAATATTTACATATATTTCATCCTTCTGTTTTTTCTATTTATTATATCCTATATTATCAGAAAAGTTTAAGTTCTTTTAATTTAATTTGTCTACATAACTTCTGTTTTGTGTTCTGTCCATGGAGTGTCACACCCAAAAGTTCATTTCCAAATTAAAAGTTATAAAGTTTATCTCTCATGATTTTCAGGGGTTGAATAATTCTGCTATCACATTTATATCTTCAACCAATATTGAATTAGTTTTCACATATAGTATAAGATAAAACTCCAGATTCAGTATACCTAAAACTATTAAAATAAACTACCTCTTTATTAATATTTATGCCTATTAATTTTTTGAAATTAAAAATTTTTGGTTTTGGGGCTGCATCAAAACTTAGTGGTGCTCAAGACTTTGTCTTGTTTCTGTGCTCAGGTACCTCTTTTAACAGACACAAAGGATCATGAGTAATGCTTGTGCTCAGACTACAATGAGTCACATGCAAAGCAAATATCTTGATCCCAGTAGTACCTCTCTGGTCCTGGAAACTACATTATTTTCTAATGCCAGAATTAATTTTGGGGCCAGAGCGATAGCCTAGTGGTAGGGCGTTACCTTGTGCTGGCCCAGGTTCAATCCCCTGCACCCTATATGGTCCCCAGAGCACCCGTAGGGTGAATTCCTGAGTGCAGAGCCAGGAGTAACCCTGAAGCATCACCGGGTGTGACCCAAAAAGCAAAAAAAAAAATAATAATTAATATTGTATTTTTGACTTTAAATATGCTGGTAAATATATGTAACAAATTGATTTTCCATTATTTTATACATTTATTTTATATTTATACAAAATACTTTATTTTTATTTATTTATTCTTTTTTGAGCCTCACCCGGTGATGCTCAAGAGTTAATCCTGGTTCTGCACTCAGGGAATTACTCCTGCTGGTGCTCAGGGGACCATGTGAGATGCTGGGGATTGAACCCAGGTCTGCCATATGCAAGGCAAATGCCCTACCTGGATGTGCTATCACTCAACCCCCTGTTGCAGGACTCCTAAGGGCCGCTGCATCTGCTCTGGATTGCCTTCCGCAGATCACTCCGTAGATAAGGGGGTAGTCTAAATGTGGCAGTTTATCTGACCATGTATGCTGTACTAGCTGGTATAAATATTCTCCCCATGCTATCACAATCATCGTGGGACTAGCTAGATCTTACCAGCATATTAGCCTGGCCACGTAAGGACACCTAAGTAATTAGACCAGAGAGAAATGCTGTTTGCTTCCAAACAAACAAGCATGGCTCCCCTGATAAAATATAAAACTACAATGAAGTAGAGGAGACTTGTGAAGGCTTGGAGAAATATTTAACTGGCATTGGTGTTGATCTTTGGTACAGTGACCTGCCATCTCAGAAACCCCCTTCTCTACATTTCAAAGGCCTTCCCTTCCCGGCTCAAAACATTAGCACAGTAAAGGCCCTAGGTGAGATGCAGGGAGGGGTTACCTGAGGGGCATTGGACCCTCCCTGCTTTCCCATAACAATGGGAGGAAGGTCTGAGTTGGGGGGGGGGTATAAACTTGCGGGGTTCCCGCTCTCCCGGGTTTCTTCTTCCCGGTGGGATTTCGCCTTGTGAGCGTTTATTCCCCTTGGAAGTTTCACACGTGGTGGTCGCCATCTTGGCCTACACGTGGCTGGGGTTCTAGCCTGGAATCCTAAGCATCGGGTTTTTCCTTTTGCTGATTTGTATGCCTGAACCTGTGATAAGTAAAGTCTTTTAAAAACCTCATCGGATCCCTGAGTGTTCATCCATTCCTCGCCGGCCTCGGAGGTAGAAGGGAACTCGCTTCCCGGCACTGTCGGGGACCCGGCGGGAGCGCCCCGAATTTTATGCGTCCCTGGGTGGGCACCCCTGCACCCCCTTTGTTTCTTTTAATCCATCAAAAATATTAGCAGAGGATCCTATAGATTTTACTAGACCATTACAAGAGTTTGTTGACCTCAAAATTAGTAACTCAAAACTGTTCTGGTAATTTAAGTAAAAAGATGAAATAAAATAGGCCAATGTAAATAAGAGCTAAAATAAAATCAATGAATAGGCAAAATCAACTTGACACAATAATTTATTAAATATCAATATTCAGATGATGACCACCAAATTCTGAACATGATTTACTTTCATGTTGGTGGCATATAGTTAAGAATTATTACGTGTAGACTGCATTTAAACACCAGTAGAGTGTCTATTAGCACCCATGTGCAAAGGTGGAGTAATGAACACAGGACAACATTTTACGAGATATTCCAAGACCAGCATTTCATGATTATCTCTACAGAATCTATAGCAAGCTTGTATGTCTGCAAGTAGAATTGCTATGTGAAAACACAGAACTTCAGCAAACAATTGGTGGTTTAATTACAGAGGACTATTGGTGCATCGATAATTTTGCACCTGCAATCACTTACATGCAGAACCAAGCAGCAACAGTTGCCTGATTATAGGTATAAATATCCAAATTTGCCCTCATAAAAAGTAGCACAAAGAGATGCCATCTGTAAATATGAATCAACCCCTTTCAGATCATTCCTATTCTATAGCTATGATGCTGGTGTGTGCACTTCCCTTTTGGTGTCTGGGGCTTGATTCTTGCTTAATCTCATTCATGCACTACAAACTCATTATCAATACTGAGAGTCAGCAGTTCATTTATCTTAGCTAATTATTACTATTCCAGCCCAAATATATAATGACCCATAGCCTTGGTAGATAGAAAATGGAATCATTTCTGATGCAATTATTGTCTTTCTGGCATTGATAGATTCAATACTTTATTCACACGTAACTTTACAAGTTAGGCTACCAAACTAGGTCAAGATGAAAACCTCACACAAAATTATTTCAAGCATAACAGCAATGCTATGTTACTTTACTTACTAAAAAAATGCCTTAAACATTCATTTAAAATTGCTGCTAATTTGAACCAAATAATTTGTACTTTCCATTTTGACAATCAGTTCCATTATGACATTTAATTATTATCTCTTGTTTGATATTATATAAACTATTATAATTCAATAATTATTATATGAAGTAATAGTTGAACTAAAAAAGATATGATTTTAGGTGGTAAATATGTAATAACAGCTTAGAAATCTAAAACCCAAGGTAACACTTGATAACAATTCTGTTCTCATTACAAAATTCAGTAGTAACAAATAAAAGAACATGGCCTTTCTTGTGTAAAAACAAAGTTTCCTGAAATTTGATAATACTTTAAGTGCATATATTTTCAGCATTTTTAGCATACTCAATGAGTTTCAATTCCATGTAGCACAACTAATACACATTTACAAATAGATTGTTAGGTAGTTTATTAGATTAATGACTAAAATCATTGTGACAAGTATTTCTTTTATATAAAATATGAATTACTCCATTAAGTTATAACATTTAAAATTGTCATAAATTATTATGATGAAGATTTTCAGGTAAAATAAAAGTTCAGATTAAGGAATTCTAAAATAAATAAAAGTTTATTTACTTTTAAATAAAAGTTTATTTAACCTTAAGGGATATACCTGGTAGTACACGTGGGGGTCATCAAGAGACCAAGTGGTATATTTGGGGTACAAATCTGGAGTTTCTTCATGAAAATAGGTATTTCATCCCTTTAAACTATCTCAACTAGAGCTTTTTAAATTCATTTTTAAAAAGTTAATTATTTAAAACATTGGACATACCAGATTGTGCTCAGGGGTAACTCTAGAGTCTGTGCCAGGGATTACTCCTGGCAATGCTCAGGTTGCCATACAGGGTGCTGGAAATTGAAGTAGTTCAACCACTGGCAAGGCAATGCATTAACTTCTGTAGTATTTTCATAAGATTTTAAATAATTTATTTTTATTTTATGTTTTTATTGAGTAATTTATTTTTAAGAAACTTTTGGCGGCGCCGTGGAGTGAGGAGCAGTGGTCTGGCTTGTTGTGAGGCTCTGCCTAGGTGGTGGGCCAGTGGCGCCGCCATTTTCCACTTCTGGACTTCCCTCTCGTCAGAACTCCACCCAGCAGGCCAGCCCATCACAGCCCGGATCACCGACACCCACCCTGCCGCAGCTTTTTCCTCAATCCGGCCCGGGTATGCTGGTCCAGATACTCTCACACATGGGGCAGAGCTGTTCCTTGCTCTCCCTGTGCACAGCCGTTCATGAGGCAGTTGGGAGGCATGGCGGGTTCTAGCCCTGGCCCACCACCTCGGCAGAGCCTCACAACAAGCCAGACCACCGCTCCCCTCACTCCACGGGCGCCGCCATTTTCCACTTCTGGACTTCCCTCTCGTCAGAACTCCACACAGCAGGCCAGCCCATCACAGCCCGGATCACCGACACCCACCCTGCCGCAGCTTTTTCCTCAATACGGCCCAGGTATGCTGGTCCAGAGACTCTCACACATGGGGCAGAGCTGTACCCTTGCTCTCCCTGTGCACAGCCGTTCATGAGGCAGTCGGGAGGCATGGCGGGTTCTAGCCCTGGCCCACCCCCTCAGCAGAACCTCACAACAAGCCAGACCACCGCTCCCTCACTCCATGGGCGCTGCCATTTTCTACTTCTGGACTTCCCTCTCGTCAGAACTCCACCCAGCAGACCAGTCCATCATAGCCCGGCTCGCGCGGCCGCTTGCGGCGCACGCAGTTCATCAATAAATGCTTTAGTTGGAGTTGTTTAAAAGAGTTTGCCTCCCGCTCGGCAAGCCTGGCAAGCTTCCGTGTTGTATATGATATGCCAAATTCCAGTAACAATTATATTAGGTCATTCCCATGACCTAATATAATGTTTTGAGGCTCTTTATGTTCCTGTCGCAGGCCGATGCCCCTGGCTCTACTGGCATGAGACAGGACATATGGAGATATTACTGGTGCCCTCTCTAGCAAATTGATGATCAACGGGAAGATCGTGATCGTGATCGTGAAGAAACTTTTATTTGAAATACAGTGATTTGAAAAGTCAGAGTGAGATTTTACACTTAAAAGTATTCAGCTTAGAGCATAGTATAATTTTATCCTATTGCTCTTTTCAGTGTACACAGTTTATAGAATCAAAATATTTATTAATATCCAGTAGTTACTGAGCCTTGATCTCATAAACAGTGGTGCATATTTGGTGCATTGGTTATACGATGGAAATGATTTATATTTATTAAGATATGTTATATTAAAATGACAATTTATAAAAGGAATACATCACTCCAAAATGAGAGTTAATTAGAAAATCTATATGTTATTAAATATTTCAAAGGAAGGAATTGTAGGTAAAAATTATTTGTGACATAAAAATATGTCATTAATTTTCAAGAGAATAGAACAGTTTGAGTTATTAAAAATAATAATGTTACTCACATCCTGCGCTACCATTGGTTGATACCAGGGTCAAGTTCGAAGGCCATGGATTCCGAACAATATCTTGCCAATGAATTGTATCTGCATAGCAAAGGAATTTGTTCTGGTCTACATAAACTCCACCATTTAGGATTTCTGTATGAAAAAAAACAAACAGAAATTGATTGTCATATTTTCTGTTATTAAAAAGCTAGTCAAAATAGAATTACTTCAAACTACTTTCAATCTTAGTGGTTTATTTGAGTTAAGTTAACTTTTTTAAAATACAATTTACTACCTCATAAATAAATTAGAAAAATTTGGAAAGATCAAATCACACACAAACAAAAACTAAAATATGAAAATCTTGCACTCAAAATCTTGATATTTACACTATCAATTTCATCTTCCTGTGTTACTGGATTAATACTGCTCTCATATGGTTTATAACCCACTATCTTTGTTAATATTTGCTACCTATTTAATACTTATTAATTATTATTCTATTTACCGTTTTGGATTGGGGGGGACCAACTAGGGCAGAGGTAAGAACTTAATACTGATCTGCACTCCCTGAAGAGACCAAGGGCCACATGTGCCAGTATCAAACGTGAGTCAACCTCATGTAAACAAGCACCCTAACCACTGTACTACTGTTGCTCGCGCTCTCCTCTATTCTCTCTCGCTCTCTCTCTCTATATATACTATTACAAATATACACTATCTTTAATATATACTCCTTACATGTATTTATTTAAAAATCTATGCCACGGTGTAAATCAAATAGGTTCATTTAAATAATTCTTTCTTATTTCTCATTTAAGTTATCTGATTTGTTATTTTGGGAGGTCGATGTTGGGCCACAGCTGGTGGTGCTAAAGCTTACTCCAGGATCTATGCTCAGGGATCACTCCCTGGCAAAACTGGCGAACCATATACAACAGTGGGGATAAAACAGGTTTGAAAACAGTACAAACAACTTGCCCTGTTCTGTCTGTCTGTCTGTCTGCCTGTCTGTCTGTCTGTCTGTCTGTCTCCATCTCTTCCTCTGATTATTGATTTAAAATGAATTTCCATGAATGGCAATCCAAGGTCAGAGAGTGTGACTTTTTCAGATTTTTTTTTTTTTGGTAACAGTTGTCAGATTTCTTATGAAATCTTACGAAAACTTTACGAAAAAAAAATTAATGACACTAATTGTAGTCAGCAGGTAAATTATTTGCACAAAAACAAGCTAAAAAATAAGATAAAAGCTTCAATCACAAAAAAGTTTTTGTCATCAAATAAAATCAATAAAATTATCACTATTTTTTCAGAACAACACAAAACATGACATACAAACAAAAACATGGTTCACTAGAGCAATAAATAAAAAGTTTGCTATAGGCTAAAAAGCACTAAAAGTCATTTTAACTTGATTCTCTTTTTTTCAGCTATAGGCTTGATCATCTAATATGTCTTTCCTAAGCAATAGCTGGTCTCTTTTAGATTCTGTTAATAAACATAAAAAAAAGGCAAGATAATAACTCTGAACTACTAAAAATGTCATTGGAAATATATAGAATACCTCTCTCCACAATATATGCCACATTATCCCTCTTGTCTAATACAAAATAACTTAAGAGAAATCAAGGAGTATCATACCATAGAGACCAGAGTTACAAGTTCCAAATTGTAATTTAGAAATTACAATTAGAAAAATAATAAATAGTTGCTTATATGGTAGGATGAATTTTCTCTTATATAATACGTCTAAAGAATGCAATAGTAGATATAAGTTCAATTATTTTGCAGCACCTAGGGCCTGCTCTGCCATTCTCACTGTGCTTGCCTTTTACTTATTCCAGGTACAAGATTGCAGCACTCTATAGATGTCTGTTCTCAATTCTAGGATGGCTAAGGGACCGTAGAGACCTAGCAAGTGGCTGTCTCTTAATGAGGCTTGGACTTTTCTCCCCACAAAAATCACTTTAGTGCATTTTAGCCTATAGTTGAATTTTGTTGGCAATATCCTATGACCATTCCTACTGAAAGTGTCTATGGAAGAACATGTTTGGGTGAATATATAGTAATTGAAATAAAACACAAATAAGAAGAGAAGTTAATAAGGAAAAGTGGACACATCTATCTAAAATTGCCATCAACAGGCCTCAGTGGTAGCATTAAAGAATAGTTTCTCTAGCATTTGTCTCCAGCTAAAGTTTTTAGAGTCACTTTGAAGACAGAGAAACAAATACATGAAAGTAACATGTGAGACCATTAAAGGGGTATTTGTGAAAGCAAGATTGGTGGGCCCATCTAAACTGCCCGACTGCATTACATGTATAATAGAGGAGCTTTGACACCACAGGTCTCTTCACAGTTTAAGTCACTATTTTCATCATCAATTATTTCACTGAGTCTTGGTTTCATATTATCAGATGAGGAAAAAATAAAATAGAAATGAAAAGAAATAAGATCATCGTTCTTCTTCTAAATTCCAATACATCATTTTTTTCATGACCAAAGCATCCCTTCATGAATGCAGAAAAGAGATGTAAGATTGTGAAAATGGATTTCTACATTAATGTTTGGCATTAAGCGTCTTCCTAAGATATGTGATGCTTTCTTACTAATAGCTTTCTCATGAGACATTAGGTGGTGCTCTTCTGCTCTAGGAATAATTCTTTATTAGGTGACAAAAAGAAGAGAGAGGGAGATTTTGACATCTTTCCAAGAAATGAAAGTTATTTTTCAGTCCACGTTTGGAAAATTCTACTTAAAAAATGTGAAGAACAACAACAATACCTCAACCATTGTGAGAAGTATCTATATTTTTCAGGAGTGCATTTTAATTCAAATAGTGAGTGTATGCTGTAGGAACATAATATCCATCTCCAGTTTCCTATCTAAAAATATTCACATAGAATCCGATTTTATTATACTGAATAATAATCTCATCAAATCCCTTTCATCAACCATATTAATCTGCTAACAATGTTCACATTTATTTCTAGAAATACTCTGTTCAACAGCATGGTTTACACTCGAAAAATGGATTTAGAAATGATGTGATAGTAACTCAAGCATGATCAATCTGCACGATATTTTTCATTCTAAGTCCAAAGTCAAACATCTGCTTTAAATTCTAATCAGAAACATTAAAGATAGTTAATATTTGGTGAGAGATTATCTACTTTTCCTCTATGTAAATGTCCTGGAAAATATACCTTTTACTGACATTCATAGCAGTTTTTAATGTATGTCCTATTTTTATATTTTGATAAATTTAATTATGCAAGTTATTTGTATGAAGATTCAAAGTTAAATCACATTTATTCATTTGAATAGTTAGCATTTATGTTATAACTATTAATATAGTTAAACATTAATTTTATATGTTATGTGGATAATACATAATCAGATTTATTTGTGGCTAAGAAAATTCAAAGAACAGTCCTGATCCGATAAAAGTTATTTGATACAGAAAAATTGCTGCACAAAGAAATACTATTTCTTCCTTGTTTGACTACAGGAAAATTATAAGATTTTCAGATTAGAGAGACTTGGCCAGAGAAAGATAAAAGCGTAGAAGGTGTTTATCTAGAAAGATACCAGAGAAATTTCTAACTTAACTTTTGAGTTTTCTTTGCTAAAATACAAGCCAACCAGAACTTTCCATAAATTTTAATACATTTTCTAAAGGGTACCCTATGCATTACACTTCCTTCCTGGTAGCATAAATTAAAGTGATTAATAATTAATATGTAAAAGCAACATAAAATACAATATCTACTGCTAATAAGAAAAGCAGTTAAGTTACAGATTTCGTTGATAATTAAACAATAAAATATAGTCTGGGAGAGTAAAATATTTTTATAAGCAAATAAGTAAAAGAGCTAAAGTCAATAATCATATAGCATTCTATTTCACTTCTATTGCATAACATTCTTTCAGTAAATTAAGAAAGAAATGTATAGATTCTTGATTATTTGAACAATGGGTAAAAACTACTTTTATGAGTTTTCATATAACTTACACACATGCACACTCACACCCCACATATATTTATGGAAACTTCATAAAGCAGCATTGTATCTTCTTAACAAAATGCCAAGGTTAAATATAGTAAGATGTGTTAAATTTGACATCCTATGAAAAAGCATTACAAAAAACATTAAGTTTTACATGCATATTTAAGTAAACACTTAAATATGTTTGTGTCTCAAACATTTCTACCATGTGAATGCATTCAAGTCAAGTTAAAGATACCATGGGACTCTGTTTTTAGAGTAAATTGCAATAGATATTTTTATCTAATATGTTGAACATATAGAACAAATTTCATGACTGAAAATACCTTTCTGAAAACACATGAAACTATGATATGTACACATATATAACACACATACATAATACATATACATATGTATTATATGCTATATATATTTTATACACAATATATTATCTATGCATGTATATACATATGTGGTTTGGGGTCATCTGCCTTTTGTGCTCAGGGATCAGTCCCAGCAGGCTCTGACGATTATGTGGGTTGTTGGAGATCTAATCCCCTGGTCACTTGTAACACGAGTGTTTTTCCTGCTCTACTGTATCTCCAGGCCCACATGTAAGAGATAACATTTGTACATTCTTAGTGTCAAACTTGGTATAATAGTGATTCGATATTTGTTGAAGAGTATGTGGGAAAAAGTATGAATTTAAGCATTTAACTTCTAGAAGTTCTTAGTTTTTAATTATATTCTAATGAAATCCAACTAGAAATGAAAGTTAGCTTTACTGCTAAAGACTTGTAGGCCTCCTTAATTGGTTTCATATTTCATTGTCTTGGGTATTGTTTCATTCAAAACTGTATCCCTTGTACAGAGAGACCGTACAGCAGGTAAAGTGCTTGGCTTGTTCCTCACTTCCTGGAACACACACACACACACACACACACACACACACACACACACACACACACTAAAATACATGATCACTGCACTGCATAATATCCCCAAAGAATTATCTGGGGAAAACCCTCATCACATCCTAATTAACCCCACCAAATAAAACAAGTTTTCAATGTCTAGCATTATGCAAGGGACAAACCAGACACAATTTTTTGTGTCATGATCACTATCTTATCACTATCTATCACTATCTTCCCGTTAATCACCTATTTGCTAGAGAGAGGTACCCAGTAATATCTCCATATGTCCCGTCTCATGCTAGTAGAACCCAAAGGCATCTGCCCGCTCCAGGAACATAAAGAGCCTCAAACCAGTTATATCAGGTCACGGGAATGACCTAATATAAATGTTACTGGTATTTGGCATATCAAATACTACACGAGGCAGCTTGCCAGGCTTGCTGTGCGGTGGCATACTGTTGTAGTCACCTCTAAATAAAGCATTTATTGATGAACCGTGCGGCCCACTCAGCGGCTGCAGGCGCGAGCGGCTGTGATAGTCTGGTCTGCTGGGTGGAGTTGTGACGAGAGGGAAGTCCGGATGTGGAAAATGGCGGGCCCCATGAGTAGGGGAGGGTGGTATGGCTTGTTGTGAGGGCTCAGCTGGGGTGGCAGGCCAGGGCTAGAAACCGCCATGCCTCCCGGGCGCCTCACGAGCAGCTGGGCACAGGGAGAGCAAGTAGCAGCTCTGCCCCATGTCTGAGAGTCTCTGGTTCAGCATATCTGGGCCGGATTGAAAAAAAAACTGCTACAGGGTGGCTGTTGATGATCCAGGCTGTGATAGTCTGGTCTGCTGGGTGGAGTTGTGACGAGAGGGAAGTCCGATGTGGAAAATGGAGGGGGCCCCATGAGTAGGGGAGGGTGGTCTGGCTTGTTGTGAGTCTCAGCTGGGGTGGCAGGCCAGGGCTAGAACCCGCCATGCCTCCCGGCGCCTCACGAGCAGCTGGGCACAGGGAGAGTAGTAGCAGCTCTGCCCCATGTCTGAGAGTCTCTGGTTCAGCATACCTGGGCCAGATTGAAAAAAAAAAAACTGCTGCAGGGTGGCTGTCGGTGATAAAAAAAAAATAAACTGGTATATTTTGAATAAAACTTTAGAGGTTCTATAATTTTTACCCAAAGTATAAAAAACTTAAATTATATAAAAATCTTATATCTTATGCTGTGACATATTATTGCATACAGAATGTTTGACATTGAGAAAATAAAATATAATTGGATTCCTAAGTAAGTTTTGTGCACCAAATAATGTTATGATATTATTCTCCAATAATTAACACTGATATGAGCCAAATAGGTAACACCAAATTCTTCCAATTATGTTCATAACCCTGTAACAGGAAGCCTTAAATAGTTATAGGAAGCATGTATTTTATCTTGAACTCTAAATATAATTCATATTTTCCTAAATAATTTTTGAAAATTGTAAGCTATCAATATGTCATTTATTGAACTTACTTATTTATTGTTTTGAAGAACAATTTCTTTTTCTTTTTGCTTTTGGGTCACAACCAGTGACTCTCAGGGGCTACTCCTGGCTCTTTGCTCAGGAATTACTCTTGGCAGTGCACAGGGGACCATATGGGATGCTGGGTGTTGAACCCAGATCGGCTACATAGAGGCAATGCCCAACCTGCTATGCTATTGCTCAGGGCCTAAAAGGAATTTTATGTGGAGGTTTTGAAGAAGGGGATGGAGGAGAGTAAGAGGGAGAGTGACTACATATTTCAAAAGGAGAGATGCAGGAAAATGTGTGTGGGCACCACATGTGCTCAGCCATGTGGCTCAAGCAACATATGTGTTTGGTCAGCATATGAGCCTTACTTTATTATCTATTTTATTTTTGAGGGTTGAACCACACCCAGCAGAGCCCAGCGGATCATAAGCAGTGTGAGAGATCAATTAGGGTTATTGAGTGCAACGTGAGCACTAAACCTTGTTTATCATCTTTCAGACTTCCAGTATGACTTTTTTTTGCCTTTTTGAGTCACATCCAGCAATTCTCAGAGGTCACTTCTGGCTCTGCGCTCAGGAATTACTCCTGGGGTGTTTTGGGACCATATGGGATGCTGGGATTGAACCCTGGTCGGCCACGCAAGGCAAATGCTCCACAGGTTGTGCTATCAATCTGGCCCATTAAATATCAACATTTAATTTATTTTATCTTATTTCATTTTATTTTATTTTATTTTATTTTTTGAGGGGGTCACACTCAGCAATGCTCAGGTATTACTCCTGGCTCTTGGCTCAGCAATTACCTCCGGTGCTTTGGGGGCCATATGGGATGCCAGGGATTGAAGCTGGGTCACTGCATGCAAGGTAAACGACCTACCAAGAGTGCTAGACTTAACGTACTTCTTTTTAGCATTCCAACCCATAAAGACAAATCTTTTTCCCATTTCCCGCACCTATTTCATTTGCATGAATCTAATGAAGAACAAAATATATAAGTTAATTAACTTCTTTTCCCTTCATTTATTTTCAAATTATTATACTTGAAATGAATGAGCAATAAGATAATCACTGATAAGTCATGAATATACTTCAAAATATAATGTGATAAAACAATGAACCCCAAATCACATATATCTTTCTCTTCTTTGTGTATAAACCTAATTGTGATGTAGCATCTCCAAGAAGATATAGATTAATGTGGCCTCCTTACTAGATTTAAAAAACTCAGCAAACTTGCTTTGACCCTATGGTACAATTTGTAACTATTCATAAGTTGATAGAATGTCTTTTCTTTATAAAATGAAGATTATAAATTAAAATGGTTATTTATATTCCATTTTGATCTTTATGATTGGTTTCAATAGTAAACTTTTATATTTCTATGATAAAGCTGTGACCCATAATAACATAAGGTTTAATAAGCAAAACAAAAATACTTAACCTCAGTCCATGATTGTTTATCTAAATGTCTTCTTATGCATAAGTGCACCTATAGGACAACTTAGAATGAAATCTATAATGAAAATAAATAAAGTTTTAAAAATATTGTACTTTTAATTACATTAGGAATGCTGGAATAATTCATTTATCACACTTATCTTGTCTATTTAAAGGTCATAACCAAGAAGCTGAAAAATCCAAAATGGAAAAGCCCATTTTCAAGATGATGCATAGGAAGCAGTTACTGGGCTTTCAAACATAAAGTAATGTGTCTTTCTGTCATCACCTTAAGCTACATTAGTCTGTTGGCTGATACTGATACAAAAGTAATATAGCTCACATCATCCACTTGTGATACATAATACATCATCCCTGAAATGAACTTGGTCCAGAGATTCCTTATCTCTCCCAAATCCAGACCTTTCATCTGGGAGCACAATGAATTGTTGCTGCCCCCATGCGGTCAGTCCTCAAGGTTCATTATTAATAAGCTGGACTCAAAGGCTAATGAGAACTGGTGCTTGAGGAGACAATGGTTCATTCATCATCAATCAAGTTTTGGTAGTTTTTATACAGATGATATAAGAAGAGCTGAGCGTGCAAAATTGAAATGGCTTCCAGACATTTGTATTGGGAGTGGGGAATGCGGTGATAATGTAAAAGAGTGATATAACCCTCTGTATTTCAGCTCAATGATCAGAGTCAAAAGCTCATGGATGCGGACATCAAGTGTTAGAAAAATAACAATGGACAATTTCTAGATCAGATATGGAAAATACAATGGAATTATGATACTTAAAGGCCACATTAGTTCTTAAGATAAAATAATAACAGCAAAAATCTTAATTTTTATAGTATGGTACTTATTAATGCTTCTGATAATGTTCCACAACAGGATCTACTAGATTGTTAGCTTTCATTATGCTAGGGTGTTAGCTTTCTGGGAAGGATAACTCCAGTTCTTAGAGGCTAACTGCCTTTACATTTTATAACACAGATTATCTGCTCCCATCATCTAAGAAAGTCAACACTACCTTCCCCTTGTTACTTATTTTTTTTTACTCATCTTTCTTCCCCATCATGTTGTCTAAATTTGTAGGCTAAGAACAATGATATACCTCTTTCTGTAACTGTAACACCACTAAAAGTGTCGCCAATCATATTATAATACTTTGATGGTTATAGTGATCATAATAACATCACTGAATGACTGACTTTCCTTAAAAATGCTGTTCAGGAATCCAAGCAGTATTACAGATATTGAGAAGCTTGGTGTGTGTGTATATGTGTTTATGTGTGTTAGGTAGGATGGGATCAGTGGTGGTAGGGCGCTGAAAAATCACGTAAATAGATGCTGTTGGTGAATAACTAATCCGCACACCAGTGAGAAATCATACATGAGCCACCATTTAAAAGATACATGCCATGATGGAGAAACTACAGGGTAACACCCATACTCAAAAGTCATCCCTGTGGCTGAAGGAACAGAACACCGCGTAGGGTGCTGCCGGTCTTGTACATGGATGAGCCACATTGGGATGCTCCTGCAACTCCATATGGGCTTCTGTCCTCTGCAAGGAGTAATTTTTGAGTGCAGAAATTCCTACATTGCCGGCAAGGCCCCAAATCACAAAACAAGAATAACAAAACAATAACAAAATATATATGTAACAAAAAATTAATTGTAATGCTATCCTATCAGTTTATCCCATCAGTTAAACTTAATTATATACTAAGTTCCTCCTGGCTGTGGGGATTTCTTTTTTTTCTACTTTCCACTAAACCCTTACTAAAGACAAAAAAGCAATCATATAATAAAGAGACTGAGTTTGAAATAAAAATTTATTTTTCATTTTTATTTTTCTGTAACTTATATATTATTTGGCATTCAAACCAAGGAATCCATCTTCAAAGTGAAAGTTCCCATTATAACTTACATAACCAGTAAGGAGAGCCTAAACAGCTGTCTGAGAGGAACTTTTTTGGAAAGCTTTATTTACCTATGCTTAACCCCATATATGAAGGTGATCGAGAAGTCTACAGTCTCACCATTTCAGGGGACCCCCTGTGGAACTGCTGGCTCTTCCCCTAGTCCCTAGGAGATCTGATCACCTCCTTCACTATTATTTTTCTTCATTCCAATTTATGGTACAAAAAGTGTTGGGAGTACTATAGTTTCCATTAGGTTGTGTAAAAGAGTATAGCTTCCTGTTCCACCACAGATCAGAATAAAAGATAGCACCAATAAAAACTCCATTTAAGTTGGAAACATGAAAGGAAGCTTTCCCTGGTGCATGGGAGTCAAGCCTCGGTCTAATATCGCAGTTGATCAAATGATTTCTGAGCACTTCCCGTGAGCAAATCCCCCAGAGAGTTAGAGTCTCTGATTAGCCTCCCAGCACTGCTTTTCTTAAAGCAGCTGGAAGACACTGGTTCCATTGGGATTTATAACAAAAAACCACGCAAAGCAAGACACCACATTACACCAGTTAGTGGGGAGATATGCATGTATACATGCTGCAAACTTGGCTTCTTCTTGGCCAGTAAGAACCAAGTTTCTGACTTTTTACCCATTTATCTTCTTTGACATACAGGCAATATAGTTATGCGGTTATTATGTGTCATAAAAATATTTTAAATTCGAGATAAGTCATTAATTTTCAGATAATTAATATATTGTCACATTATATATAATATTGAGGAATACATATGAAAAGCAAGTAATTTAAATATATACATATACTTGGTACACATATATATATTATGGTAATAATTGTATTTGTGATGTGTGACACTTTACCTAGTCTACCCTCCTTTTTTACATTTTATTGTTGCATTTCTGTTAGTATGTAGTAGTAATATTTTAATTTTGCACTCTTGCCATTACTTACTAAAATTGAGTGCCTTAAATAATACTTCCTCGAAATAATTTTTTTATTATGTTATTATACCAATTAGGAGATAAAATAGTTACAAAACTATTCTATGATTAGGTTTCAGCCATACAATATTCCAGCACTCATCCCTCCAGTGCACATTCCCACTACCAAGTGCCCTGACCCCTCTCCCCAGTCAACCCTACTGCAAGCATTTTGTCTTTCTCTCTCTCTCACTCACACACACACACACACACACACACAGACTTTTGTAATACATACATTTTGGGGTTATGGTATATCCCTTTGCTACAATCACGTTTTCAGTTCTAGGTTGGTACCTACCATTTCCAACAATTATTACCACATGGGTCCTTCTTTATTTTTGCATTTTAACCTCTGACTCCCATTTCACACACTTGCTGTAGATTCCACCTACTGATAAGCTAGAACCCTGGTGCCATGTTTTGGCTCTTGGTCTTGACATTAGTGTCATACTTATTTTTTTTTATGTTCCTCAAAATGAAAAGTAGTCATTCTATATCTATCCTTTTCTCTCTGGCTAATTTCAATTAACATGTCCATCCATTCATAGGCATGTCCATCCATTCAATGGCATATATCATAACTTCATTTTCTTTCCTAACAGCTGGACAGCATTCCACCGTAGATGTATCATAGTTTCTTTCCTCCAGTCTTCTGTTCTCAGACACTCAAGTTGTTTCCATATTCTCGCTATTGTGATTTGTGCCAAGTATGAACATAGAGGTGCAAATGAGTTTCTGCTGTGTGCTTTTGGCCT
>JAJIBD010031924.1:0-11017 GCA_021461705.1 Cryptotis parvus | reverse complement strand
GCTGGGCTATCGGTCCGGGCCCCAAAGTCAGTTTGTTTTAAATGAAGTCAGTAAGAAATGAATTAGACTAGGTAAGCAAACTCTAAATAAGCTCTTTGCCAGTATAAATTTAGGAATAAATGGCCAGAGAGATAGTACAGTGAATAAGGCACTTACTTGCCTTACACATGGCCAAACCAGGTCCTATTCCCAGCACTACATATGGTCCCCTGAGAAATCCTACTAGTGATCTCTAAGAGTGCTGTGGAGTTTCCCCTTCCAAGTCATCTGCCAGGTGGATATATAATTTAACTGTACTCTTAGGAGAAGCAAAGCTTTGTAGGCACTTGTGTTCTCTCAGAGTTTAGTTGAGTTATATGTAGAGCTTTATTATCTCTACTTTTCAAGTTCCTCAACTCTTTGATAATGAAAAAAATGTAACCTAAAGGGATTTTCATTTATGTATTTATTGTTAACCCTGTGAATTTAATAGTGATACAAATATTTGCAATTATATCTGATTTTAGCTCTTGCTCTGCTATTTAGTTTTTTGGTCTTGGGAAATCAGTTGTATATTTTAAACGATTTAAGGAGAAACAAAAACATTTCAATATATGTATATCAATCACAACTTTTTTTCATTTTAGGAATCTGACTTTCTTTGTCTTCTTGAAGAAAGGTATGTATTTGATAATGAAGAAAATGAGTTAGACACCGATAGTGGTGAAAATGTATACCCATATGAAGAAGATGAAGACCAAAGCATGAGTATATATAAAAATTATTTTCAGATGAAATCTGGACTTGATCCAATTTCTGAAAAGTACTTTGCTTGACCCACTATCAGAGGCACCTGAAGATAAAAGAAGCACTAGTGAATCAAAAGACTGGGAAGGAGCAGAAGCTGAAAGTGTGGGACAGGACCCTATTCCAGAAGAGACTCGTTACTCACAATCCTCATCTGTGGCTGAAGGGAAAGGATGGGTTGAATTCAGAGTGGAACAAGGTGACAGACTGACTTTTGAATCAGTTACTGAACTTCCACAAGAAAGTTCATTTCAAAGTTCAAAAATGGCAGTGGATGATGAGAATGACCCAGAGGAATTAAATAGTAGTGAATATCAAATAGAACAGAAGCAAGAATCTGAACCAGAATTTGATTCAGTGACAAAGCAACAGCCTGAACTGGAGTCTGAGAACATTTTAGAACCTCAAACCACTAGCTGGTTTGATGCTGGGTTTACAGATTATTTAGGTTTTAGAAGTGAGGATACAGAACTTGAATTACTGACTCAAGAAAGCAATCTATTGCTAGATGTTCCCAATTCTGTACCATCTGGTGAAGAAACCCCAGTTCCATGTACCAAAATTTTAACAGAAACAGAGAAAAAAGACTCAACCACTAATAGTACCTCAATTTTCAAGCCCAGCTGGTTTGATTTTTGGTTTTGCATGCTAGCCTTTGCACATGCTAATGAAGAAAAAAATTTTATCAGATGACCAAAAAAAAGAAGAAAGAGGTGAAGGAGATAAACATGAACATCTTCAAAGCGAATTTGACCTTGACAAAGAAAAGGAAGTAACAATAATAAAAAACATGGAAACTGAAGATCAAATAGTTAATGAAAAGTTTTAGAGAAAGCAGATGATTTTCACACCATGGCATATTTTCAAAAGTTTTTTCATAACTTTGACAACCCCTTGGAACTTCCAGGACAGTCCAAAAGGGAAGCAGAATTACCATTTTCTGAAATCATACAGGATGAAGGTAATGTAGTTGAAAATGATAAAACAGAAAAAATTTCAACTGAAAATTATTTCACAGATAATATAAATTATACTATGTTGAAAAGTGGGTAGAACCAGATAAAACATCTATATAACATAATTCATTTAAAAATTTTTTTATTTTTACAATTACAAAGATATACAATTAAAAAGTTCATATTTGGGTTTTGGTCATACAGTGTTCCAGCACCCATCCCGCCACCAGTGCCCATCTCCCACCACCAACGTCCCCGGTTCCCTCCCCCTCCCCAGCCCTGCTCCATGGTAGGTTCTTTATTTCTTTCCGTTTCTCTCTTTTCTCTTTTCCTTCCCTCCAGACTATAGATTACAGAACATACATTAAAGGGTTGTCATGTGTATCTTTTGCCTCTATTTAATGCTCAGTTCTAGGTTTGCATTAGTATCCTCGACAATTGTTAGCACACTGTTCCATTTTCTGTCTTACCTAGCCTCTGACTCCTACACGTTTGTGATAATTTCCACCTTTGACAAGACCTCCTGATATATGTTTCACTTGACCTTGGATATTGGTATCTTAATATGAACATATATATTTATGTTATGCAGATAAATGCAGTCATTCTGTGTCTGTCTCTCTCCTTCTGGTTAATTTCGCTCCAACATAATCTTCTCCATGTCCATCCATTTATAAGCAAAATTTTTTTTTTTGTTTTACTTTTTTTTTAACATTTTATTATACCAACGTGAGATATACAATTACAACGTTGTTCACGCTTGGGGGTTTCGGGTCACAAAGTGTTCCAGCACCCGCCCCTCCACCAGTGCCCCCTCAACCACCACCCATGTCCCCAATTCCCTCCCTCCCACATCCTGCCTAAATGGCAGGTTCTTTATCTCCTCTCCTCTCTCCCTCTCTCCTCCTTCTCCCACACATTGTACACTTCTAAGTGCACTACGTACACTTTAGAAGCCATCATTTGCATTTTTTTGTCTGTATTTCATGCTCAGTTCTATGTTAGCATCAGAACTTTAGACATTTATTCACACATGTTCCCTTCTCTATCTAAACCAACCTCTGACTCCCACACGCTTGTGGTAATTTCCACTTTCGGTAAGATCACCTAGTATATTTATGTCATGCAAATAAATGCAGTCATTCTATGTCTCTCTCTTTCCTTCTGACTAATTTCACTCAACATGATTCTTTCCATATCCATCCATTTATAGCAAAATTTCATAACTTCATTTTTTTTTGACAGCTGCATAGCATTCCATTGTGTAGATGTACCACAGTTTCTTTCTCCAGTCATCAGTTCTCGGGCATACTGGTTGTTTCCAGGTTCTGGCTATTGTGAATAGTGCTGCTATGAAAATAAAAGTGCGGATTGTGTTTCCGCTGTGTGTTTTTGGCTTTCCAGGGTATATTCCCAGGAGCGGTATGGCTGGGTCAAAAGGGAGCTCAATTTCTAGTCTTTGGAGGAATGTCCATATTGTTTTCCAGAAAAGTTGTACAAGTCGACATTCCCACCAACAGTGTATGAGAGTCCCCTTTTCCCCACATCCACGCCAGCACTTGTTGCTTTTACCCTTTGGATATGGGCCATTCTCTGTGGTTTTAGATGATATCTCATTGTTGTTTTGATTTGCATCTCTCTGATGATTAGTGATGATGAGCATTTTTTTCCATATGCCTTTTGGCCATTCGAATTTCTTCCCTTGTCAAAGTTTCTGTTCATCTCTTCTCCCCATTTTCTAATGGGGTTGGCTGTTTTTTTTCTTATATAG
Organism: Cryptotis parvus; assembly: GCA_021461705.1. NCBI lineage: Eukaryota > Metazoa > Chordata > Mammalia > Eulipotyphla > Soricidae > Cryptotis > Cryptotis parvus. The sequence goes on along the minus strand of JAJIBD010031924.1, from coordinate 7,504 downwards.
CTGTGCCAGTGCCTGATATATCCTGGATATTAGCCCCTTATCAGATGGGTATTGGGTGAATATTTTTTCCCATTCTGTGGACTGTCTTTCTATCTTGGTCACTGTTTCTTTCGAGGGTGCAGAAGCTCTTCAGTTTCATGTAGTCCCATATATTTATATTTTCTTCTAGTTGCTTTGTTAATGGTGTTTCACCTTTGAAGATGTCTTTAGCTTCAATGTCGTGGAGGGATTTTCCTATATTTTCTTCAACGTACTTTTATGGAATCAGGTCTGATATTGAGATCTTTAATCCATTTTGATCTGATTTTTTGTGCAAGGTGTTAGACACAGGTCCAAATTCATTTTTTTTACATGTAGCTGTCCAGTTTTCCCAGCACCACTTGTTAAAGAGGCTTTCCTTACTCCAGTTTGGACTCTTTGCACCTTTATCAAAGATTAACTGATCATATATTTGAGGGTGGGTGTCAGGATACTCAACTCTATTCCATAGGTCCACAGGTCTGTTTTTATTCCAGTACCACGCTGTTTTAATTACTGCTGCTTTGTAGTACAGTTTGAGGTTGGGAAAGGTGATGCCTCCCATCTTCTTCTTCTCCCAAGGAGTTGCTTTAGCTATCCGTGGGGGAACATAATTCATTTTTATAAGTCTAAATTGGATTAAAATTTCCAGGAACCTGTGTTTCTCAAAATATTCAACCAAATGATGAGCAACAGGCTAATGAGAAAGCTCAACAGGCTGGAGCACTTGTTGTGCATTCAGAGGACCAGACTTGATCCCTGGAACAACATGGTGTTAAGCGTTAAGCCCTGGAGGAGTCCATGCAGGATGGCCCATGACAACAAAAAAAACCAAACCCCATAAATAATCTATAGCTTTTCTACTACCCCTCCTTTTATTTACCAGTGTCTAATTTATTCTGGAATTAGATCTTAGTGTTAATTAAAAATTTAATTAAAGATCTCAGGAGAAAAATGATTTGAGACAAAAATATTCCAAGAAAATATTCTTTTACTATACTTATGTTATTAACTATTTATTTTGGTTTGGGGACTGCACCAGCAAAGCTTAGGAGCTCTGTGCTTAGGAGTGACCCCTGGCTGTGCTTGAGGGACCATATGAAATGGTGCCAGGAATGGAACTGTAGTCAGTCACATGTAAGGCAAGTGCCTAACCACCTGTATCATCTCTCTGGCTCTATACAATTTATTTTTATTGAAGAATTATATGTATTAAACAATACTGAGGCAGTTTTTTTTTTCTTTGAAAGTCCAAGGTTTTAATTACTCATGGCGGAGCTCAGGGGACCATATGGGATGCCGGGGATCAAACCCAGGTTGGCCGTTTGCAAGACAAATGCTCTTCCCCACTGTGCTATCACTCTGGCTCTTCTGTTTCTATTTTCGAAATAAGATTTCGAAAAACCTTAAAGTGTTGTGCTTTGTTTCATCTATTTTGTATGATTTCAGTTAACTTTCTATTCCTGTAGATGAGGATTTTTTTTTTCATTTACTCACTTTTTAGCTCCTTTACACCTTCAGTATTTGATACCACATATATTGGAATGAATTTTTTTTTAGAAATCTAAGCTTAATGGGCCTAGGGTGTTTGCCTTGTACACAACTGACTCAGGATTGATCCTGGCATCCTATGTGGTCCCCCTGAGCATCCACCAAGAATAATTCCTGAGTGCAGAGCCAGGAGTAACAACGGAGCAATGCTGGGTGTGGCCCCAAAAAACTAAACACACAAACAAAAAAAAATCTAAGCTAAGGGAAACTTTTAGCAATTCAAAATATTCTTATTCTAAATGATAGCTAACTATAAGCCTATAGTTTTCTCCTCCCAAGAATCACAGAAATTGGGGGAGGTGGGTTGGGCTATATCCAGTGGTGGTCAGGGCTAACCCTTGATTTTGTGCTCAGAGATCTCTCCTGGCAGTGCCTTGAGGACCTTTATGGTTCTGGGGTTTGAATTCAGGATGACCACATGTAATATGAGTGTCCCTTACACTCTGGTATCTATCTCTCTGGCCCCAAGGGAGAAAAATGAAATACACATCAAAGGAGTATTAAGAGAAGAAAAGACAAAAAAAAAAACAAAAGAAAGAGTAAAAAACCAAAACAAAAAAGACACGTAGGTACTACAAAAGAAATAAATATACTTTATTTTGCAGACATAGTTTCTAAAAAGAGAATTACCTAAGAAAATTAATGAAGACATATACTTCAAAAGTTATGATGAACAATCCAAAATGTCATTAGATACTGAAGACACTTATGAATTGAAATGGACATATATGTGGAAAATAGCCTACTAAAAAAGTGAGTTGTTTCCAACTGATAACTCCTTGTCTTCTCATAAAGGTAAGTTAATTATTCTTCAGTATACAATTATTAAGGAATAAATTAGATTTCAAAGTTACATAATACCAACGTTAACATATTTTTAATTTATAATCCAACAGAAGAAACTTCAGAGTATCAGATCCTGAAATGGTTATTTCGGTTTTTGTTTATGATTTTGTAAGTTCTGCTTTTTTCATCAATTGGAATTCTTATAGAAATGGTAAGTAGTTGGATCTCTTAGTAGTTTTTCAATAATTTCACTAAATATTGGAATTTACTTCAATAATTTCACTAAATATTGGAATTATTTTCAATAATTTCACTAACTATTGGATTTATATAGGAAGAAGTAACTTGAGTTACTTCCTCATATAAATACTATGTAATGATTCTTTTTCTATAGAATTTTATGTGAAAGAGGGTCCGGTGCTATAGGATAACGAGTAGGGAAGCTGACCTTTGCATGCAGCTGACCCAGGTTCAATCCCCCTGGCACCCCCATCTGGTCCCTGAGCACTTCCAGGAGTAATTCTTGAGTGCAGAGTCAGGAGTAAACCCTGAGCACCACCCAGACAAAACAAAATTTTCATATGAAATATTTTTTCTTACATATAGGCAAGGATTTTATTAAGGTTTTTTTTTGTGCCAGCAATCAAAACTAGGACCTCACCTCCAGACAAAACGAAATTTTTTATATGAAATATTTTTTTCTTATATATAGGCAAGGATTTTATTAAGGTTTTTTTTTGTGCCAGTAATCAAAATTAGGGACCTCATGCTTATAAGGCAAATACTCTACTACTGAGCTATACATCCCAAGCCTTATTAAGAAATTTTTTTTTTTTTTGCTTTTTTGGGCTCACACCCGGCAATGCTCAGGGGTTTCTCCTGGCTCTGCACTCGAATTACTCCTGGCGGTGCTCGGAGGACCATATGGGATACCGGGATCGAACCCTGGCCGGCATGGGCCAGCCGCGATGCAAGGCAACGCTCTACCCGCTGGGCTGGCTCGGCCCGGCCCCTTATTAAGAAATTTTTAACCCTAAACTTTTACTGGTATTGAGCATTGTTTTTCTCTTAATTTTTTTAAATTAGGGAAAAGTATGCTAAATGTACTAACTTGGTAATAATAGGAATAGAAGCTTACACAAATAAGCAAGTTATTTGTATCTAAATGACAACTGTTACTCAAATGAAAACTGTAAAAACTCTATAAGTCACCAATATCTGAAAAAGTTAACCAAAAAACGTAATTAAAATTAAAAAGTTTACTAACTTTTTAAAAATCATAAATTCTATCTTGTATATTGCAAATGAGATGTTGGAAAAGGACTAGAATGTACTTCCTGGCACATAAGGGGTTTTCTACAAATGCCAGTACCTTTTGACATCTACTGCAGTCATACAATAATAAAGGCAGGTTTCATTTCTCTTTCCATTTATGTAAAATGAATTTTTAACAGTAACTCTTCAAGAAGTTCACTGCAGTTTGAGTACAGAGCTGTGAAAAAGCAACCATTATAAGTGTTATGGTAGTCATTGATTGCTACTGATAGACAAAGGATCTTCCAGGCAAACGGATTGGAAGCAGTAGTATAGAGGGGAGAAAGAAGGTGTATCAAAGAAGATGATATTTCTTTTAATTTTTAAAAGGTTTTTTTTTTTTTTTTTTTTTGCTTTTTTTGGGTCACATCTGGTGATGCTCAGGGGTTACTCTGGCTCTGCACTCTGGAATTCCCCCCTGGTGATGCTCTGGGGACCATACAGGATGCTGGGAGATCAGATCTGCTTCGGTGCAAGGCAAACGCCCCTACCCACTGTGCTATTAGCTTCAGCCCCCCCAAGATGATATTTTAGTTCATCTTGAGGGAAGAGAGTAGAAGTTAGTCAAACAAATAATAAGCTTTCTAGCTTAAGAAGAGAGCATTTCAGTGATAGTACAGTGAGTAGCCTTGCACTTGGCTGACCCAGAATCAATTCCTGGAATCTCATATAGTCTCCCTGAGTATATGACCTGAGAATATGACCTGAGTATATGACCTGAGTGCAGAGCCAAGTGTCACCCAAAAAACAAAAAAGCAAAACAAACAAAAAAGAGAGCATTTTTACAGTACAGACCTGAGAAAAAAGAGCTGCGAAACATAGGTATAACTAAAGTATACAGGGATTAAATCAAGAATAGCTTTGAGGGACAGAGAGATACTGCAAGGGTTTAAGGCAGTGCCCGCACCGCACTGCCAGCAGTGCCCTGGGAACACATAGCCAGGAGTAAACCCTGGCTGCATGTGTCCTTGTCAATATTTTCCTGGCCCCCACCCCACCCGATACACACAACAAAAAGACTTGAATGTTATAAGAAGTTAAAACTTGGCATGGAGATTACAGTCAGATTTTTTGCCTCGGTTCCCGTTTGAAAATTGGCCTTACATACAGTTCACTGAGCACTGCAAGGAGCGATCATTGAGCGCGAATCAGGAATGGTACCACTCCCACACCCCCCAAAACAGAGCAGCTTTGATTGTTATAAGACATTGTAATCTATTTAAAAAATCTAGCACATTTTCAGAGATGGAATTGGTAGGGACCAAGCAAGGGGCCCTGTCAAGAAGTGACTGCAGGAGCCAGAAAGATTATACTGCGGGTAAGGTGCTTTGCCATGCATATGGCCAGGGCCGATACTGATCACAGCATCCCAGGTGGTTCCCCAGGCACTGCCAAGAATGATTTATGAGTGCAGATTCAAGAATAGCCTCTGAGCATCGCCAGATGTGGCAGCCCCCCCACTCCCCACTTCAAAAATAGAAGTGATCAGCATTAGTTCAGGAAATGGTAGCTTATTCTATATTGGAGTACTACCAACTCAAATGAAATCAAGAGTAAGGGGTGAGAACTTTAGTCAGTTGGAGAGTATTGAGCTCTATTTTTTTATCTTGCCCCCCTCAAGCAAGGAAGGAATCTGAGGGCAGATAAGTGCAGAGGAATAGTGTTTGTTGCAAAGTGGAAGTATCAGTTCCAGGGATGAACTTGGCCAATTCTGGGGAGAGACACACTCACACAGGTCTGGGGAACTACGCGTGTATTTGGTTTAGAAAGCGAAAGGGTGAAATATTCAGGTTTTGCAAAAGGGTCTGTTCTAGGAATAGTTGGGCACACTCACAAATTGTGATAGCATTCATTTTTCTTGACCTGTGTGGCAGTTTCAGAATGGGAGGCATGGGTGATTGGCAGCACAGAGCAAGAAGCCAAATCAGAATGCTAATTTATTCTAAGGAGTCTAGAGTGATCTACAGGGCTTTAAAACTTAAGGTAAATTTTTAATGCTCAGGTGCAGGTGAAGGGAAAGTCTATAATCTTAAGAGAAGGGACTTGGGGCAAAAGAGTCTGCTTTTCTAATTATAAAAAGGTTCTAAAGTGGGAGGGAGCTGGAGTGGGGGCTGGAGAGATAGGTACAGTGGGTAGGCCACTGGCCTTGCAAGTGACCACCCAGGTTCCTAGGTTCACTCTAGGCACTGCTTATGGTTTCCCGAACCTCCATGAGGAGTCGTCCCTGAGCACAGAGATAGGAGTAAGCCTTTAGGCACTTCTGGGTTGCGATCCAAAAACCTCTCCCTGCCACCAAAAAACAGGATGCCAATTGGGCACATGGTATTGTTTTCGGGTTCCTCCACACCCCCTGAGTATTAAAGAGTTCTGAAGATTGGGAATTTTAGTAATGTATCAGAACCCTGTCCTTGTTATACTTTACGGGGGCATAATATACTTTTGAATAACTTTAGTAAATAGAAACTTTGAGTAATTTTCTAGTTAAATTGGCTGAATCTTATTTCTCTTTTCACTCAAATATTTTTTTGGTAATTGTTTTTATTCTATGGTAATTTGTTAGATTTTGTATATGACTTACTTTCTTGAATTTTTTAGAAATAGTACAGGTTTAGGAATCAAGACCATGCTTATCTTGCTTTTTGTTTTAAATATGCTTCTCCCTTTCTGCTCCCAGGAGAGGAACCAACAGGCCCACACCCAGCAATGTCCCAGGTGGCCTCCAGGGGCTATGTGGTAAAAGGATCACACCTTGAGGCCTTAAGCAAGGTGCTCTAATCCTTTAAGCTACTTCCTGGCCACAAATACCCTATTTTTCTCCACACTACTTGGTAACTAAGGATGGTTTCTAAGTTGTATTCTTATATAGCTTCATATAGGTGTGCGATAAACTATTCCATGTAGAATAAGCAATCTTACTCAGCTCTTGCGCGCAACAGTCAGCCTTTGATTATGTTCTGAGAATAATTATACATCACTAACATTGAGAATGACAGAGTTGCTCAGCATGTTTGGTTTTCTTTTGAAGGATTTGACTCTATTGCTTGTGACATTGCCTGTTTAATTAGAATGGGGAGTAACTAATACTTGGAGCTCTGCAATGGGACCTTCATAAGGGGAAATCAGTTTCTAAGTTGTGGGTTCCTTAACATCTTTCAGTGTTCCTGGTTAGTTTCTAGTAGCGTTACCAGCAGTTAATAGCATTTTTTGTGCTCTGGCTCTATGTGGAGAACAAACGCTGAAAAAATCATGTATTCTATTTTTTTTTTTTTTTTTTTTTTTTTTGTCTACACCTGGTGATGTTCCAGGGTCACTCAGGGATCTCTGCCCTCAGGAAACTCTGGCAGTGCTCAGGGACCATATGGGAAGCCAGGGATCAAACCTCAGAAGGCCAAAGTGCAAGGCAAGTGCCCTACTTGCTGACCTATTTCTCTGGCCCTCCATTTTAATTTTCTTCGGTTACCAAATTCAGTATTTTTTTCAAGCATATTTTTTTTTAAAGGTACTAATGGACATTTTAAATATATCTGTAATGTGATATATATGCCAAGGAGTGATGTCCATGAAATTGGCTTTTTGGGTCGGCATGTCACAAATTCACCTATTGCTCCCTTTACCCACACTGAGTGTCAAAAACAGGATCAGAGTGGGCAAACAGTAGAGGGCAGGATGTATTAGAGTGGGGAAATCTTTTTCCGGGATATGAGGGGTACTCAGTAGACCTTAATTTTCATGTAGAAGGTTGAACATGAACTTTTTAAAAAATGGAGTTGAAAGAGAAAGAGGGGTAAGTTATTATGACTAATGTACTGAAAAGAGCCTTATATGAAGCTTTTTT